>CM064481.1:27085755-27338753 GCA_032716605.1 Paralithodes platypus
TTTAACGACACCCCTACCAGCCTCCAATTGCCCCCTCTCCCTGAGACATTATCTGAAACCACCCAAAAGAACGGCAATGTACGACCTACTGATGGGTATTCAGTGACGTGTTTTGCCCAACAACCCGACCGAAATCGTGGAACAGACTGATGTAGAACAACACATTATTAACACCACAGGGCCCCCCCCATACGACAACCATCCCGTAGAAAGAACCCCATACCAACGTCAGGAAGAGGAACGCCAAGTCCAGGAAATTGGTTAGAGGGGCCGGGATTGCCACCCCCCCCGGTCCATTAGGCCCTGGTCTTCCCCCCTGTTGGGGGTCTTAGTCAAAAGAGAAAGATTGGACAACCCGTTTTTGCGTCGATTACCAGGAGGGTTTAAATGACGTAACACATTAAAGACGCTACGCCCTTCCCCCGAATAGACGATTCCCTTGACTCCCTACACGGATCCAAATGGTTCACTACCCTCGACTTGCAAGCAGGGTATTGGCAAGTGCCTATCAAGGCCGAGGACCAAAAGAAAACAGCATTTTCCACTAGTGGTGGCCATCACTATGAATTTAACGTCCTACCTTTTGGCCTCTGTAACGGACCCGCCACTTTCTCCCGTTTGATGGAAGCGGTATTACATGGCCTAACCTGGGAAACCTGCCTAGCCTATCTGGACGATATTATTGTGTACTCTCCAACCTGGTAAGAACACCTCCTCAGGTTGAGACAATTCCTTCAAAGAATCCGAGCCGCCGGGTTTGAAATTAAAACCCTCAAAGTGCGTGATTGCCCGGAATAAGGTAGATTTCCTCGGACACGTGATATCTGAACATGGTATTGCGCCAGACCCAAAGAAACTTCAAGCCATACAAAACCAAACCCCACCCACCACTGTTAAAGGAATTCGTTCGTTTCTAGGTTTAGCCACATACTACAGACGTTTCGTCCCCCACTTTGCCACCATAGCCAGACCCCTCCACCAACTTACCCCCAAAGACACCCCGTTCAACCTGGACACCTGAAAGAGACCTCGCGTTTAACACTTTGAAGCAAAAGCTAATCCAAGCCCCTATTGTCGCTTTCCCTGACTACCAAAAACCTTTCCGTCTTTATAACCACGTATCTCTGTACGCCATGGGTGCAGTTTTAGCTCAAATCAGAGACGGAGAGGAACATGTGATAGCGTATGCCAGCTCCACCCTCACCACAACCACAACAGAATTACGCAGCCACCAAGAGAGAGTGCTTAGGGATCATTTGGGCACTCAGCCACTTCCGGTCATTTGTGTTGGGCGCAAAACTCGAATAATTACCGACCATCAATCTTTACAATGGCTGCGTAGGTGCGAAACCAACTCAGCCATTTTGGTACGTTGGAGGGAGACACTAGAGGACTACGACTTTACCATACAATATCGTCCAGGCAAACTCCATACTATGCAGACGCCCTGTCACGTTTGCCAGTACCAAAAGACCCCCGCACCAACCTAGCCGCCTTACAAAACACTCAGTTGGTATCTACCCCCACCCCCCCCCACAGAATGCCCCCCCAGCCCCCTCCCTAATTCAATCTTGGGAAGCAAGAATCAGACCCCCCTGGATACCGTTAAATATCTTCCGGGGACTGACTCGCTGGGGAGATCAACTTGCCACAGACACTGGTCACATAATCTTGGACCCCACCATTGCCCATGACTACATGATTGCCATCCACGAGGGAAACGGCATACACCTGGGACAAAAGAAGATGTTAAAAATCTTCACAGACCAATACTGGACCCCCAACCCCTCCAAAATTGCACAACGAGTGACAGAATCCTGCAAACCGTGTTTATTGGGAAAGGATAGATCACGCACCCCAGGCCCAGCTGTACCTTGTCGGCTACCAAACCATTCCAAGTCCTATCCCTCGACATCATGGGCCCGTTTCCTCCTTACGCTGGCAAGCGCTATATCGTCACATTTGTGGACGTCTATTCCAAATTTGTAATCGCCTGCCCAGCTAAGACCACACAGCCACCACAGTCGCCACACTGCTTGCCACAGAAGTATTCCCTATATTCGTTCTGCCCCTTGCTCTTCTATCCGACAATGCCCCCGAGTTTAGTGGACACGTTTGGCAACAGTTCACCCAACAATGTGGCATTAAGATTAAACACTCATCCCCATACTGGCCTCAAGGAAATGCTATATGCGAACGCAGCCATCGCACCATCAACAATCAGTTGCGAACAAAAATGATTGCGTTTAACACCACAGACTGGCCATCACAACTAAAAATGATACAATGGGGCATGAACACCTGTCCCCGAGAAGACGGTATTTCCCCTCATGAACGTGTTTACGGTGTACCCCCCCTGTTACTGCCATTCCACCACCACGCTCACCTTCCCTCCACCACCTCCACAATTGACCCACTGCAACATCTGCAAAACACCCTCCATACCGCCCAGATCTGTCAGGACACCAAAACTGATAACATCGATGACAAAAACCCTTTCGCCATCCATGACACCGTAATGGTAGCCAACCTCCCTATCACCAACAAGTTAGGCCCTCGCTATGTCGGACCCTACACCATCACACAAGTCCCAAACGCCTATCAAGTCACCATCGACTATCACGGCGTGACTCGCACGTTCCGAACTAGATTCGTCCGAGCGTTTAAACCACTCCAACCACAAGACAATCCCCCACCCCACCCGGGAGAACCAGAATTAAATATCCCTATTATGCCATACCTCCAGCTATGAAAATCCCCACACAAACCCCTAAAGACCTAAGCCCTCCGACACCGAACAGACAGACCATTCCTCAACATACCCCCCGAACTAACCTCCACAAACCCCAAGCCCCCACTATCACACCCTCCTCCACCATGACACCTTCGTTCACTTCTGATAATCAAGTACCTCCCCCGCTTATCCAAATACGAAAGCCTCCCCCCACAACCCCGACCACAACAGAGACTCTGCCGTCTAGCCCTGACATACCTTCCCCAAGCACCACACTAAGAAAACCACACACCCCACCCAAAACCAAGTACACACCCAAACACACCACACAATCTACCTCAGTAACCTCACGCTACAACCTACGCCCACGACACAAACTGTTTAAAACCTCCAGGAAACACACCCTGCTAACCAAATTCCGTAGGGGTGCCAGACCACTAACCTCCTCCTCTTCTTCTTCGTCGACTTCTCCTCCACAAAGGGAAAGAAGACGAATAATCACCCTTAAACACCATAAACCCTCTAACTATAGCCCAGAAGTAACCACCCCCCCCCCCCCCACCAAACACATGCCTTCCTCTTCAACCTCATCCCCTCTCAACCTCCACCAAACACCCATAAAACCGCCCACTGCCACCACCAGCAAATCACCAACCTCATCAAACGACACACCCCACACACGTCCCTACCCCCAACCCTCCAACTTAAATCTACACTCCTTACCCACCCGTCTAGCCCCCCCCCGCATCCGCCCCTTTCCCCTCCACGATCCCCACCACCCCACCCACACACGACCAACCTCCTCATCTCACCGAACCCCCAACCAACCCCCCCCCTAAGGAATCCCCCCTACAAAGTCACCCCTGAGAGAACCCCCACATGTCCTTTACCTGTAAAACGTTCTTCCCCTCAATCTAAAACATCGTCGAGCGACTCAAGTCCCACGACAAACATCTACCTTCCCACCAGGACCGCCAGAGGTTAGAATAATCAACAGACCCATCAGATTTAAAGACAGCGATACAAAAATAACACCCCGTTCTGACACTCAGGACCCAAGCCACACAACACACACACCCCCTCCTTCCCACACACCTCCTTCACCCACCTTACCTAAACCGATCTTGCGCATTGCCTCACTATATATTCCCAACCTACAACACCGCCCAAGAAAACCAAACAAAACCCAGACTCACATTCCCCCTTCATCCCCAGCCCTGTTGTCACGCGTGAATCCCCCTTCGGTTAGTAACCCATTCACCACACTAAACAGACCTCCTGTCAATCCAACACACCTCACTCCGACCCCCACGGGGGAAAGCTACAAACCATTCATACGGAAGGTTAAAGTAAAAACCCCACTGGACACTTGGCCCGTGTACCACGCCCACATCAAGCCCGGGCAGCCGCCCGCCACAACACAGAGGACACATTCTTACAGGTATACATTGACCTGCAAAAGAAACCTGACCGTCGCTCTCTTGCTTGGTGGAACCTTCTAAATACCCTTAAAATGACCCACCATGACTATGCTTCTTTTTACTTCACCCTTGAGGCTCGAGGACGAGCCTATAATGAAGGAGAGGGAAGTAAAATGCCCCAGAACAAGAAGCCCACCACAGAAGCCACGAGCGAACACCACACAGAAACACCCGAAAGAAAGGTCCACAGAACGAAAGGACCAGCTGACCGAGCCAGCCAATTCAGACAGGCCCAAGCCCGCAGGGCTAAGCAGCTCCAGGCCGCACCTACATACCCCTTCTAAACTGACCATTTTCCACACCTCACGTACACTACCCCCTCGTGTCCTACACTCCTAACTACAAAGATGATGAACAGGAATATACATTCATATTAAAAACACCCATGCCCTGTCCCTACGTTGAGCCAATGCCAACACATCAGACAGCCATAATTATATCTAGTATGTTCTTACATCCGAGAAGTAGATGTTATATACCTTAGAAGTTAATACACCCATGCTGTCCCTAGGTTTAAGATATTCATATGAACACACCCTAACATACCTTGTCTTGCCAGACTAAGTTTCTGAAGACCCATCGCCCCCATAAAATCTATTTATTCAATCCTTAGGTTAAGTATTAATATGAACATTCCCTAACATATCTTGTCTTGCCAGACTAAGTTTCTGAAGACCCATCCCCCCATAAAATCTATGTATTTAATCCTTAGTTTAAGTATTAATGTTAACATTCCCTAACATATCTTGTCTTGCCAGACTAAGTTTCTGAAGACTCATCGCCCATAAAATCTATGTATTCAATCCTTAGGTTAAGTATCTTTATCCGCCATTGTGTTCACCGTTTTCCATTTACTTTTCCATAATTGTCATACGTCTTCCACTTACCTCCTTCGTATCCACAGTCCACACTACGCCATATTACTTCGTGTCCTACACCCCTTACCCGCCCGATTCTACCTACACGATGATGAACAAGAATATACATTCATATTAAAACACCCATGCCCTGTCCCTACGTTGAGCCAATGCCAACACATCAGACAGCCATAATTATATCTATGTATGTTCTTACATCCGAGAAGTGGATGTTATAAAGAAACCACATGTCCAAACTCATAAGAAATTAAAGATACCCACGGGTACACCAGGATATAGAACCATTGCCCCCATAAGACTTAGACAGCCATGACTACAGATGTTAGCCACCATGCTGTAACGTAATCCTTACCCCAACCAGAGATTGTATAGATAACCTTTGTTACCAGTATCTATCATAGTACCTCGAAACAATAACGCAGTACCCCTACGAACTGCCGCTTTCTTTGGGTCTATATTTCATAGAAAACGCAGTTCCCAGGGACACCTAGACGTACACAAAAAGCGTGTCAAATAATAGGTCCATAACCCCTCGTATGTACGAGAAATAATACACCATGTTTTTCCTTACTTTATCCACAAGTCACGCACACACCTACAGTTAACCTCCTTCTCCCCCACCGCCCCACAGTCCACATGATTCTATCTTTTCCAGACTCATATACCACCCCGTATTTGCATCCCCCGGTAGCATTTGACTAACGTACTTTCACTGTCTTTTCAAACTCCAATATCAATTGTAGCCTAATGCCACCCCCACGCCCAGGGACCTTAGGGGCAAATTTCCCTGTAGCCCCTGAGCTTCCCCCCCCCCCCCTCTCATTAAGACACCCGCGCTTCTCGACTCTTGTCCGACCTAGCCTCTCTCTCATACCTCTTGAAGATCCTTGAATTTTCCGTTGCTAACGCTCTCCAACCTTTTATATATACTCCTATCCAGCCTACCTTCACTTAGTAGGCCAGAACAACATTAGAACTTTACTAACCCCTTGCATGCCATATATTCTCTTACAACCAATTCACAACCCTGCACCCCATGGTCGTCGGTGCGAGGCTCGCCGCCTCGCCAATAACTAATTTATATTGCCATACTTCCAGATAAATGTGGCAGAGTTAACAACCAGTCTCCACCACATCCAGCAAGCCATGCAATTAACAGCCAACCGAGTACACCCAGCTAGCCAAGGCACCTTCGGTTTTGATATTAAGAACACCCACATCTGTCTCATAAACAGAGGGTTATTACAAACACTGGTGATATGACAAGCCCCTAGCCACAGCCGCCGGACGACCATCCCAGAGGGAGAGCGCCCGGCTACCCCTTTTTACCCACCCGAGGAGGGAGACCCCCACCCCCGCGGAGGTATACCTGATCCCTGTTTTGACTTCCGGATCATTGCCAGGTAGCCTAGGAATTCTTCCTATCAATGAACTAACCATGCATGTCTAACCCCCTTACTCACTTCTCTATACCCACAATAACCCATCCACCTTTCTTGCATACTCGGATAGTCAAATTAGCACCTCAGCTATGCAATAGAACAAAGACTGAGCAATATAAGAGAGATGGGGCCTATCACAGCTGTCCCAGTCCTCCCCGCAAAGTAGATCCAGTCTCCCTTCCATAAATACTTCCAGTATAGCCAAAATAGTACCTTTTACTAAGGCTCAGTTATATCACAAATTAAAGGCTTCCTATAGCCATGTGCCACAACAGTAATCACCATCTTACCCAGTCCCCATATCTATTGAGAGCGCAGTAAGTCCATAAGACTCGAGATCCCTATTGTCTACAGGGTCCAGAACCGAGCCTATAAACCTAGCTCCCGCCCCCAGTCAAATCAGTTGAAAGTTAGACACCAACCAGTGGCCACTACCCTGAAGTTAACCTCTAGCTCTGCCCTTGTGTTGTTCCTGAGTTGAGAGATTCCCGAGCCGGCAGACTCCATGGCAGAGAAGTTAAATAGAAGCAGCTGTCCATGTACAAGTCCTAACGTGCACCTTATAACCTTCACACAAATTCGTGGGTATATAAGTGTGTAGCCAGCAACGATCGTCAAGAGATCCGACTTGAGAACTTCCTACATTTTGGACCACCTGGACGGCCGAGGAACCAGTCGTTAGCCCCCAACATCACCGGAAGCAAGATAACCAGGACCAGACCTACAAATACTATTCAAGAATCATGTTACTAGTACTAAGTGTTATAGTACCAGTTTGACACTCACTTATTAACTTTCTATGAAGTGGCTATAACCTTGCCCAGTGTAACTCATATTTAACCATTCCATTTGGGACGTACTAAGCGTATCAGTGTTTATTAATTAACAGGCGACATTGACTCTCGTAATTACCTTATTCAGATATTAAAACCCTAGTGATATCTAACGTTCGCCCACTGATTTTGTGTTCTACGTATTTCTGCCATAAGAATATAAACCTTAGATCAGTACCCCCATGAGGTTACTAGAGATTCCGTGTTCTACAATATACGCGTGTCTAATCCTAACTGTGAGCTGCTACTTGGGCACGCGACCAGCCAGTAAGAGATCAAATCAGTGAAATTGAATTACATGAATATATTGAGGTCTTCCAGTAAAATAAAACTTGCTAATTAAACCCGTGATCAGAAGAGTATACCTGAACGTTGGAAGTGGGAGACTAGGCTCCATCCAGATCCGCTAATGCTAGCAGTTCCCTTCTATTATTTGTTTTGTACGAGAATTACTATCTTTCCATGCTCTTTATTTACTTACTTCAATAAACTTGAACTTGTGTCGTGTTACCGTGTGTTTATTTTGTGTTCTCTATTCCTCATACCTTGTATTGTGCATGCAGCCTTATATACCCAGTCATTTAGAACTCACATTACCCAAGTTAAACCTGTAGAAAAACAGGGCATAACAATTGGGTTCTCACTACGAAAAAAACTTCGTAACAAATAAAAAATAAAAATAAAATAAGAATAACTATTCATAAGCTTTCCATATTCCGTGGATGTACTTCTGTGGATTCTTGGACCAGACGCTGACTAGCGCATTGTTCCGCCTGCCGTGCTCTGCGTTCACCCCACCCGGACGTGTCCCCCGCAGTGCTCCGCTTTGATTCCGCATTCTTGCGTCCCTAGTGAGTTTTTTCTCATTTGTTTACTCTGGGATGTCTTGAGTAAGGTTAGGATTAGCTTAGCAGGGGTGTCACGGGTGGTTTTCTCGCAGAACAAGTGTATTTTGGGTCGTTTTTGTTGAGGCTTCTATTTCGGACGGACCCTCGTGGCCGAGTTGAGGACGCTCTGAAACTGTTTTTCGTGTTTAGCCATCTTTAGTCCTAGCTTGTTAGGAGGCTTTAACTACGCGATGTCGGGCTTCTAGCTATCTTTCAGATGGAGTAGCCTATTTTGTTTTATACTGACATTCCTGGTGTATTTTCTTCACGTAGTGGAGTTCTTTCTGGGTCCCGAGTCAGTGTTACCCTTTCCTGTTTTTTTTTTTTCTTGTTCTACGATGTTGATGTGGCGGCTGTTCCAGTTTTGGTGGGATGGAGTGCTTTTCGATTGTGTTTCGACGTCATTAAGTGTTTTTTCCGTTTTCACCAGGCCTAGCCAGCCACTCGTAGTTTTTTCACATATGCAAGTGTTTTCATTGTTTATTATGATAAAAATGTATTCATGTGTCATGTGTGTCCTGGATTAGTTGTGATTGGCTGATCCAGGAGCTTCGGACTGTGTTTCTGATTATGTTTATCAGATTGCGTTCTGATTGGTGTGGGTTGCCTTTCCGGCGGTTTTTCTCGATTGCTCCGAGAAAGCCGTTTTGTTTACCGGGTTTTAGTCAAGTTGGTTAAAATCGGTAGTTACCCCGGCGAGTTTGGTAGCTTGAGGGCTCATCAGAAACTGCGTTCTCTGTGGTCGAGCCTGTGATCAGGCTCCCTGTGTTTTTTCCCGGCGAGGTGGGCCCCACACATTTATCTAGGTGATCATGCTGACACCTGTTGGATATGGTTTTCTCGGCTTTTCAAAGCCATTGAAACTTTGCTGTTTGTTTGTTTGGTCTTTCCCTCCCGGCGACCTTTTTACAAAGAGGTCTGGGGCAGGTACAATTGGTTTGACATTTAATATGAAACCCGGCGGTTGTACCTTCGGGTGGTTATTTTAACGGATTTGCAATTCGCTATGGTTTGCCAAACAATTGATTGATACAATAGGGTATCACGGCCTTCAAGACGGCGATCTATGAGGGCTTCTGGGAGAAGTCGGATTAGAGATTAAGATAGGCTTAGGCTTTTTATGGGATAAAAAGATGCCTGAATCTTACTAGTGTTTCAAGTGTAAAGGGATACTTGAAAGACTTCATCATTAATAAAGATATGCTTCATCTTTATGAAGATTCAGAAGATATGCTTAAATCTTTTGGACAGGTAAAGATATGCTGAAATCTTTAATATGAAACTAAAGGAAAACGAAAAGTAGTGGTTGAGGGCTACGGTTCGTTGACCAGCGGTTTTGTGACACATGTTTTTGAAACATTTTGGGGTAACCTTATGAGCATTAATTCCTGGAAATTTTGTCTTTCCAGGACGGAGTACCGGTGTGGCGCCAGATGACCAGGTAGATCCCGGGGGTGGGGTAGATTTCCACCAGTCTCTGTCATGTCGGCACTAGAACCTCTCATTGCTTTATGTTCAACGCCGTTATGCTCAGGTATCCCTCTTTTTGCACACAAGCTTTGCATTAAATGTGTTAAATGCCCCGATCGGTCACAGGGGATATGGGTGACAAAGAATTGCACTATTTGTAACCTCTTAAGTGTTAAAGTTCTAATTCAAAAGGATAATACTGCGGCGGTGGGTTTGCAAGAAGTGAAACACCTTCTCGCTACTTATTCAACGAATGTAGCACATAAAGCATTGCAATGTGATAACCTTGAGCTTTGGGAGCTTTTAATTATCAAACATGCCCCCCCTAAGTGTAAGATACGTGCACGTAAGACCTCAGAGACTGGGCGGGGACAGGTTACCACACCCCCCCCGGCAAATCTAAGAGGCCTCGCTCACCGTCACCCTCGGCAACGGCGACGAGGTCCAAATCAAGGTCACCCCTGAGGAAGCAGGTGAAAGCTTCGGGCCACTCTGCTTCACCTTCAAAGAAGAGGAAAAAGGAAGAGAGTAGGGAACCTAAAGACATTACTAGAACTAAGCATAAGTCAAGTAGAAGTCATAAATCATCCAAAAGGGATCCTCCGGCGCGGAAGGACTCACGGCTGTCGCCGGAGCCTTGTACCCCGCTTTCTGCCTCTACCCCCACCATGTCTAACGTCCAATCTGACAGGTCGGGGGTGGAGTCAGAGAATGTGGTGGAGGATGCCCCGGCGGACATTTCATCACCTGATATTAATGCTTTTTCTACCAGGTCACGTGTGTCAGCCTCAGATTTAGAAGTATCTTCCAGAAACTATAAACCTCTAGGGTGCTCGGGTGAGGGCTCCCAATTGGAGAGTATACCAAGCTCGCACGCGAGTAACAGCCACAGCCAAGGTGTATGGCGATACTCACAGCCCTGGCAGGAGAGCACACATCCTTTTGTGACTCAAGTAGTGGCTGACGTCCACCGGGATGCCGATGTACCATCTTCTATCCCAGATTTAACATGGCGGCATGTGGAGGTCCCGGCTTCGGCGGGATCTTCCCATGATAGGCCAGACTTAAGGGATGAAGAACAGCGTTCTCTGGTCTCAGAGATGGAAGTTGAAGAGTCAGGTCACCATCTAGACGACTCTCAGGGTACTGTCGAATCTCCACGGAGTTCGTCATCTGCTAGGTATGTAACTACAGAAGAGATTGATGGATTACTATTAAATGCACTTAATAAGTTTTTTGGCCCTACGCCGGAAACTCCTACAGTTGGTATGGGAGCTCCCGCGACGTCGACGAATGTGCGACCTCTGGCTACATCCATTGCTGTAGCTAAAATACCTAACCCTCCTCTTGGGTCAGATCCAATTTCCAATGTGCCAGGCACAGCAGCTCTCACTACTTCCAATGTGCGAGTCATATCAGACATAACTCTACCCCCCCCCCCCCCTTTAGACAAGGCACCAGTCAAAAAAGGAGCTATGCCTCTTTTATACGGGCCTGATGAGTCATGGGTAGCAATGTTACCAACTAAGCCAGAGGCAGCACAAGCTACTATTTCGGGGGAGCTCCCTGTACCACATGAGTGGGTAATCCAAGGCAATAAGTCTAGAAAACTCAGAGCATTGGATAGTCAAGGAAATGTTTTAGATGTTCATATTAAGGCCATTCCAAGTTATTATAACCATGACTTTTTTGTGTATGCATCAAAACCTAAGAAGCCTACCTTCACTTTCCCTAAGCCCAAACCAGTTTCGAAAGCTCAAGCTAGTGGGTCTAAGCGTTTTCATCAGCCAAAGTCCCCTTCCACCCAGGGTCAGGCTCAGTTCAGGTATCAACAGGGTAAATTCTCAGGTAAAGGCCACAGGTTTCACCAACGACCAGGTCAGGGCCCACCTCCAGCCAAACCCGGCCAGTCGTCCAAGGATACACCACCACCAGCAATAAACTAAGGTCTCTCTCACTCCCGGGGCCAGTCAAAGTCGTGTTGGAACAGAGGGTGGTCCAGCCGGCGAACCCCAGTCTGCTAACTGGGTCATTCCGGGCGTGTCATCAAGCATGGCCATTAAGAACATGGGCGAGGACTGTGGTACGCAAAGGCATCACTTGGCAGTGGCTCCGGCGACCTCGCTTACGTCAGCCGACAAAGGCCAATCATGTTTCTTGAGAGGTGGAGTCACTAGTTCAGGAGATGATTACCAAGAGTGTCATTATCCCAGTCCCCCCGACTTACCCGGTGTGTAAATCCAAACTATTTCTAGTACCAAAAAGGGACAGTATTCAGATGAGACCGGTCGTAGACCTGTCTTATTTGAATCTCCACATTCACAACGTGTCCTTCAGGATGCTGATCAAATCAGGCTAACACTTCCGCCGGGAGGGTGGATGTGTTCATTAGACCTGACAGACGCGTATTGGCACGTCCCGGTAAACAAGAGATTTCAAAAAAATTCTGGCGTTAAGAATAATGCATCAGACTTATGTCTTTCAAAGGATGCCGTTTCGATTGAACCTAGCGCCACGCATATTCACAAAATTAGTCCGGCAAGCCCTGATGCCCAATTTAGAACAGGAGATCAGGATCTTGTGGTATCTGGACGACTTGCTGGTGGTGGCAGAGACAGAAAAGTTATGCAACACTCATGTCAACATTACGTTAAACCATGTCAAATCTCTAGGATTCAAGGTCAACTTAGTAAAGTCAAAACCTTGTTCCCTCACGAGTAATTCAGTGGATAGGGCTGGTCTGGGACACAGCATCTCTCACTCTGAGTCAGAGTGTGGACAATCGAAACAGATTTCGCAAAAAAACTGTTTATGTTTCTCCACAGTCTGACTACGACACAGAGACTCTGGGAATCTCTAGTCGGTTCTCTCAACTGGGTTCAACTAACTGTGAAGTTGGGCCGGTTGAAAGTCAAACGTTTAATCTTGGAGGGCAACAAATATTTCCCACTATTACCGGCGGGAACATTATGGCCTATCCCAACATTAATACACAGCTTACTAGCAGTCTGGGCGAAGAGGGAAATGTTGCACTCAGTCATGTCATGGACCTCTCCTCCGCCGACGGTATGGGTGGACTATGCGTCAGGGACGATAGGTTGGGGCTTTCAGTCAAACCTCGGGCATCAGGGTCAAGGGCTTTGGTCCCATTCAGAAACCTAGAGACCTCGCTGACTTTTGCATTGTGGACATTCAGGAGGCCAAGTGGCTAACGCCGTATGGTAGAAACGTGACAGATAAATTTATGAATCAGTACACACAATCTACCAAGAGGCAATATTAATCTCATTGGCAGTCCTTTACTTCTTGGATAGTTAGAACAGAACAGACAGTACCTTCGGTGGCAGTAGTTTTTAATTATTTAAACTATTTGTTTGAACAGAAACGTCAATCTGTAGTGACTCTAAAAAATCACTTAACAGCTATCAGGGTGCCATTCTTTGACCTTACAGGTCTAACCATACCACAAGCAGAAGAAACAGGTTTCATGAGAGCATGCTTCAAACTCCGCCCACCTCCCCGTCAGCTCATGCCTACCTGGTGTCTTGACAAAGCGTTATCTTTGCTTCATTCCCGTCTGTATCAGAATACGGCAGATTTTGAATTGCTATTCAAAAAAAAAAAAAAAAGGCTGTGTTCCTTATGGCTTTGGCAACTGGTAACAGGGTGTCTGAGCTGGCGGCGATGAGCAACACCCCTAATTGCATAAGGTTTGGTAGACTAAATGATTGCATTCATATTGCACCTTCCCCAGGGTTCATCGCCAAGAATGAACATAGGGAACATGTTTTCTCAGAGTTCACGGTACCGGCGTTGAAACGGGGTAAAGTGCACCATAATTTGTGTCCTGTACAAGCTTTAACCAAATATCTGAGAGTGGCACCTCTTAACCAACAAGGTGCTTTATGGGTATCGAGTACAGGTAAAAGATTAATGAAACGTAAAATGGCTTCTCTGCTAGTAGAAGTCATTAATTAATCCCGGCGTAGTGGGTAGGTCCCACGATTTACACAAATGGGCAGTATCTTAACGTTTTCTAAAAAAAAAAAAAAAAAAATCTGTTGAAGACATAGCTACTACTCAACTATGGGCTTCAAATCATACGTTTTTGACTCGATACCTGTCGGTAGCACTAGACAAACCATCAATGCCATGTGTAGCATTACGGCAAAGGGTCTAGATGGGTCTCTAAGTCACTAATTGTTTAGGCTAAGAAAGAGGGGGGGGGGGGGGGGGTGCAGTCAGTGAAACATAAGACAACCTAGACCCCGCCGGAGGATATGTACAGAGTATACGAGCTGTGATACAATGTATAAGTGTTGTGATTAAAATTTCTCTGTAGTAATGACTACGGGAAATGTTGTTGAGGTACAATGGATGTAGTACAACAATTGTTTCTTTAAGTGGGATACACTGTTGAAGCAATTTAATTTTAAGAGTTCTCGGTAGTTGCAACTACGAGTAGCATTTTAGTAAGTACATCTGCGATAGTACAAGAATTTATTCTATTTTTTGTGTCTAATTTTAAGGAATATACACATTAGAATAATGGGGTTTATTTATTAGTGGCCCCTCCATCATTGACGATTAAGCCTATTACATAAGGCATCCTCTTCAAACACTCATTTACCGTAGTTTGAATCTACCGCGCAGAGCATAAAAAATTGAGGAGCCTTCATCATGAGCGCACGCAACCTCACTCATGGTTCGTCATTATGAAATTGGGTACTCACTACGAAAAAACTTCGTAAAAAATAACAAATAAAAAGAAAATAAGAATAATTAATCATAAGCTTTCCATAACTTCGTGGATGTACTTGAGTGGATCTTTGACCAGACGCTGACTTCAGGCGTCATTCTTCCTTCTCTGCTCTGCGCTCAACCTGCCCTGACGTGTCTCCCCACGCTCCGCTCGTTCCGCATTTGCTGCGTCCCTAGTGAGTTTTTTCTCATTTGTTTACTCTGGGATGTATCGAGTAAGGTTAGGATATGCGTAGCAGGAGTGTCATGGACGGGCTGCCCGCAGTTCAGTGTATTTGGGTCGTGTGTTTGGGACGCCTATTTCGGGCGTACCATCGTGGTCCCGTGGTGGACGCGTGAAACGTTTTCGCGGCTAGCTAGCCTAGTTATTTAGTTGGCTTTAACTACGCGTTATTAGGCTTCCTTTTTATCTTTCTGATGAAGTTGCCTTATTTGTTTGTTTTCTGACGTTCCTAGCGTATTTTTCTTCACTTAGTGAAGTTTTTTCTAGGTCCCGTGTCAGTGCTTCCCTCTCCCGGGTTTATTTCTTCGAGGTGTGTTGGCGGCTGTTCCTGTTGTGATATAATTCAGTGCTTTTTGTTTTTATTACGACATGTTTAAGCGATACTCCGTCTGCTTAGGCCTAGCCAGCCTCTCGTAGCTTTTTTACATGTGCAAGTGTTATTGATTTATTGTATAAATATGTACTACTGTGTCATGGCGATGGGCTGACCAGGCGATGGGCTGGTCTATCAGAGTGAGACCTGAGCGATCTCTGCCATACCCATAGCTTACTCTGACTGTTCCTTTTACTTATATATTTTCTAGATCTCAAGTGACGGCGTCTCTTCCGTGGATTGACCTCCCAATCTACCAAGAATGGAAGCTAAAGCGTCACATTATTCCTTTGCCCCTCAACTTTCTCTTCATAATTGCTGAGGGGCACAGGGCCTTGGGTGGGGCTTTGGTTTCCCGGGTGTTTACGCACCCTCTCAGCTCCCCGCCATGGAGTGGCTTCGGTCACCCAGGCTTTATTGTGGTCGGCAGGGAGGGTTCTGTGGGGGAGCTCGTTTATGGCCTTGGCCTTACTCGGGGCCTTGGGGCTGTTCGGCCAGGCAGCATGGGGAACAACAACAACAACAACAACTGTGTCATGTGTGTTCTGGATAAGTTGTGTATTGGCTTTTTCCAGGCACTATTTGTGTACCTCCGATGGCATCTGGTTGGTGTGGGTTACCGTTTCCGGCGGGTTTTCCCGATTGCTCCGTGAAAATCCGGCTGGTTCTCAGATTGCGTCTGGCGGGTGTGGGTTGCCTTTTCCGGCGGGTTTTCTCGATTGCACCGAGAAAATCTGGCTGGTTGCCGAGTTTTAATCACGCGTGGTTAAAATAGGCTAGTTTCCCCCGGCGAGTGGTGGCTTTAGGGCTCTCCAGAACTGCGTCTCTGTAGTGGGGCCTGTGTTCAGGCTTACTGTGTTTCCCGGCGGAATGGCTTTACCCGATTCAACTAGGGGTTCATGCGGACACCTGTTGACTATAGTTTTTCCCGGTTTTGCAAAGCCGTTAAAAAAACTGGGCTGTTTTGTTTGATTAGTCTTTCCACCCCGGCGATCTTTTGCAAAGAAGTGGGGATAGGAACAATTGGGGTTAACTTTTCTATTAATTTTCACCCGGCGGTTGAACCTCGGGAGGGTGGGAATCACGGATTTGCAATTCGGTAGGATTAGCCAAACAATTGAGGGATACAATTGGGTATCGAGTCATTCAACTTACGGCGATCTTTGAAGGCTTCGAGCGGAGTCAGATCTAATGATTAAGATGGGCTTAACCTGGTTAACTGCGTTATAATAAGGAGGCCGGCGTCTTATTATGGGTTCCCGGTGAACTTTTTATCACAGGGAAGACTGCGTCATTTATAAAGAACTGCTCGTCTTTATAGCATGTCGGAGGATATTCTTAAATCTTTTGGACACGTAAAGATATTCAAAAAATCTTTACATATGAACCTACAGGGTAACGAGAGGTAATAGTGGTGTATTACGTCTCGTTGCCCGGCGGTTCATTAACACTTGTGATAGAACATTTTGGGGTAATCTTATGAGCATTAATTCCTGGAAATTTTCTTTTTTCCAGGGCGGAGTTCCGGCGGGTCCACAGAGGACCAGGTGAGGCCCGGGGGGAGTTAGCTTTTACCCAGTCTCTGCCATGGCTGCTCTAGCCCCTGTTTTTGCTCTTTGCTCAACGCCCTCATGTTCCGGGATCCCTATTTTTGCACATACTCTGTGCATTCGTTGTGACAAATGCTTGGACCGATCAAGGGGTTTGTGGGTAACGAAGAATTGTACCTTTTGTAGTCAGCTCAGTATTAAAGTATTACAGCACGACAATCTGGCCGCGGCGGTTGCATTACGCGAGGTCAGACAACTTCTTACTAATTATTCTACTACAGTGGCTCATAAAGCACTGCAGTGTGATAACGTAATTCTATGGGACTGTTTGTTGGTTCAGCACCCCCCAATTAAACGTCCTCCTTCCCGAAGTAAAGTCAATAAGTCGGCAGAGACTGGGCTGGGTAAAGGGCTTCTTCCCTCTCCCGGCACATCTAAGAGACCGCGAGAGCTGTCTCCCCTGGCGACAGCTTCGGAGTCAAGATCTAGGTCCAGGTCACGGTCTCCTCTCAGAAAGCAGATACATAGTCACTCGACTTCACCTTCGCGGAAGAAGAGTAGGACAGACAAGACCAAGGACAGTTCTAGTGATACATCGAAGTCGAGGCGGAGTCACAAGTCTTCTAAGAAAGAGTCTCATGCACGAAAGTCCTCCCGGCGTTCGCCGGAGCCTCGAACCTCGCTTTCTGCCTCTACTCCCGACATGTCTCATGTCCAATCTGACAGGTCGGAAGTGGAGTCAGATACTGTGGTGGAGGATATACCGGTGGACAAGTTGTCCCCAAATATTATTCCCAGTTCCAATATTCTCACTTTAGATTTAGAGGGTTCTCCCGGCAGTGATAACCCACTAGAGGGCTCGAGTGAGGGCTCAGTCATTGGGGTGGGGCCTGGCTCACAAGTGAGTTCCGGCCAAGACCGGGGAGTTTGGAGATACTCCCAGCCATGGAGGGACAGCTTACTTCCGTCTCAGGCAACACAGGTAGTGGCTGAAGTCCACCGGGACGCGGAGACCCCGTCTTCCATCCCTGACTTAACATGGCAACATGAGGGGGTCCCAGCCTCGTCGGAATCCTCTCAGGAGGGACCGGAGGCAAGGGATGAGGGCTCTATTATTTCTGAGGTGGGAATTCACGAGTCTAGTTCAGTCGTAGATAACTCTCAGAATAGGGATGCTTCACCTAATAGTTCTTCCTCTGCTCAATTTGTCACGGCGGATGAGATTAATGGGTTACTAGCGAGTGCTTTAACTAAGTTTTTTGGCCAGCAACCGGAGCCTCCAATAGTTGGTCTGGGAGCTTCCACGCCAACATCGACTGTCCGACCTCTGGCTACTTCCATTGCTTTGACACAAATTCCGCTCACTCCCCTTGTATCACCTACTATTGTTACTAGGCCAACTTCGGCGGCACTAACTACTTCCAATGTGCGAGTAGTAGCAGACGTAAATCCTCCCCCGTTAGACAAAGCCCCGATCAGAAAAGGGGCTATGCCTCTCTTATACGGGCCAGACGATTCTTGGGTATCATTGGTACCAACAAAGCCAGAGGTAGCACAGTCCACTATGTCAGGGGAGCTTCCGGTACCACGAGAGTGGGTAATCCAAGGGAATAAATCTAGGAAGTTAAGGGCTCTAGATATGCTGGGAAATGTACTTGATGTTAGTATTAAGGCCATCCCCAACTATTATCATCATGATTATTTTGTATACTCTTCTACACCTGCCCTACCCCCTGCGTCAGCTTCAAAACTATTTTCGGACTGGACAAAACATGACGGGTTCAATGATATCAAAGCGCTGTCGGCTCTAACACCTGAGTTAGGTTTAAAGACATTCACAGACTCAGCCGCGAATCCAGTTTTGAAGGTGGAGCAGTTGGGTCCGGGACCTTGGGTGGACTGGGAAGTCGAGGCGCAAAACTTTGCAACTACATTCACTTCTAAAGCTTCACACCAAATTCCACAAGAAAGCCATTCTTGGTTCTCTCTCCCGGTATACTCTGCCAGCGGAGTTCCCTCTGCTCTATTTGCTTTTTTAGCTTCCCCTAAAATTAATCTATGCGAGCTTAAAGATCCCTTTTCTACACCTTCCACTGCTCACGTAGACCGGGAGTTTAGGCTACGGGGAAAGGCGTATAGACTATTTTCTCAGTATATAATTACGCAACAGGTAGCAAAGTCAATGCTAAGATCTGCTCAGGCTATCGCGGACACAGAAGTCCGAAAGGCGATCGAACTGTCTAGACGCTTGCTTCTCCAGACTTCTATACAGTCACTGGGAGATATACGCACGGCCTTGTTAGAGGCGGTGCGGGCAAGAAAAGATCTAAGGATGTCTCTAGTCCGAAAGCTCCCGGATAGGATTGCAAATCAAGTAATAATGTCCCCAGTTCTAACTGCCTTTTTAATGTCCCCGGAGGTGTGGAGGACGGTGTTTAACATGGCTCAGGCCTTGAAGCACAGTCCCGCCCCGTCTAAGAAACCTGCTTTCACTTTTACCAAGCCCAAACCAGTCGCTAAAGCTCAGTCTGGTGGGGCAAAATCCTTTCATTTGCCTAAATCCTCTTCCACCCAAGGTCAGTACAGATACAATCAAGGAAAGTCTTCAGGTAATTATAAAGGACAGAGGTATCAAAGGCCGGGCCAGGGCCCGTCTCCAGCCAAACCCGGCCAGTCGTCTAAACTTACACCACCACCACCACCAAAAAACTAGGGTCTCCCTCACTCCCAGGGCCAATCTTCCGGCGGGTGGATCAGAGGGTAGTCCAGCCGGCGAACCCTTGTCTGCTAACTGGGTCGTTCCGGGCGAATCATCGCGCATGGCCTTTAAACACATGGGCGAGGATGGTGGCACACAAAGGCATCACCTGGCAGTGGCTCCGGCGACCTCGCTTACGTCAGCCGACAAAGGCAAATTTTGTTTCATTAGAGGTGGAGTCACTGATCCAAGAGATGGTGGCCAAGAATGTTATCATCCCGGTTCCTCAAAATTACCCAGTTTTTACATCCAAACTTTTTCTGGTACCCAAAAGGGACAGTGTTCAGATGAGGCCGGTCGTAGACCTGTCTTATCTGAACCTCGACATTCACAACGTGTCCTTCCGGATGCTGACAGTGAATCAAATCAGGCTAACACTTCCGCCGGAAGGGTGGATGTGTTATTTAGACCTGACGGACGCGTATTGGCACGTCCCAGTAAACAAACGGTTTCAACGTTTTCTGGCCTTAAGAATCATGCATCAGACTTATGTCTTTCAGAGGATGCCGTTCGGTTTAAACCTAGCACCTCGCATATTCACGAAATTAGTCCGGCAAGCCCTGATGCCCTTGTTGCAACAAGGGATCAGGATTTTGTGGTATCTAGACGACTGGCTGGTGGTGGCGGAGACGGAACAGTTATGCATCAATCATGTCAACATAACATTAAATCATGTAAAATCTCTAGGATTCAAGGTAAACCTGGTAAAGTCAAACCTTGTTCCCTCACGAGTGGTCCAGTGGATAGGGCTGGTCTGGGACACAGCTGCTCTCACTCTGAGTCAGAGTGTGGACAATCGAAACAGGTTTCGCAAGAAACTGTTTCTGTTTCTTCACAGTCTGACTACGACACGGAGAGTCTGGGAATCTCTGGTCGGCTCTCTCAACTGGATTCAACTAACTGTAAAGTTGGGCCGGTTGAAAGTCAAACGTTTAATTTTGGAGGGCAACAAATTTTGTCCACTATTGCCGGCGGAAACATTATGGCCCATCCCAAAATTAATACACATCTTACTAGCGGTCTGGGCGAAGAGGGAAACATTGCACTCAGTCATGTCATGGACCTCTCCTCCGCCGACGGTATGGGTGGACACGGATGCGTCATGCACGATAGGTTGGGGCTTCCAGTCAAACCAAGGGCATCAGGGTCAAGGGCTTTGGTCCCATTCAGAATCCTCCCACATAAATGTCAAAGAGTTACTAGTCCCCTTGTATTTCCTTCAGGCTCACGGCTTTTCTTTGCGGGGCAAATCAGTGGCCTTCAGGATGGACAATCTGAATGCGGTTCACTGCGTTCAGAAACAGGGGTCAACGCGATCTCGGAGGTTGCTAAACGTGTCAGAAAAGATTTTTGTACTAGCCGACAAGCTGGACATTCAGCTTCACGCTTCTTATCTCCCCGGCGTAGCGAACGTTTGGGCAGACGCTCTATCTCGGAGACAGAGCACAACAGTAGAATGGGCACTCAAGCAAAACATTTTCGACCTAATGATTGCGAAGCCTTACTATCCACAAGTGAATCTATTTGCGTCCGAGGAGACTCACAAACTCCCGCTGTACCTAACCCGCCGGACAGCCACGCCGACGGGAGGACCCGACGCACTGGTGATGGACTGGAACATGTGGAGTTCCATTTATCTGTTTCCGCTGCCAGACGCTTCTCTGATGTGCCAAGTAGTAAACAAACTACAGGATTATCGGGGCGTAGTCTCGTTAATCGCGCCCCTGTGGCCGGCGCAGGCGTGGTACCAGCAATTAAAAACGTGGTGCCCGAACCCGGTGTCGCTCCCGGTCGGGTATTTCCACTTAGACACGATTGGCAACCTAGAGACCTCGCTGACTTTTGCATTATGGACATTCAGGAGGCCAAATGGCTAGCTCCGTATGGTAGAAACGTGACCGATAAATTCATGAATCAATACACACAATCTACTAAGAGACAGTATCATTCGCATTGGCAGTCTTTCACTTCTTGGATACTCAGAACAGAACAATCCGTGCCTTCGGTGGCTTTGGTTTTTAATTATTTAAACTATCTGTTTGAGCAGAAACATCTATCTGTAGTAACGTTGAAGAATCACTTAACAGCAATTAGGATGCCATTCTTTGACCTTACAGGTCTAACCATACCATTAGCGGAGGAGACAGGTTTCATGAGGGCATGTTTTAAACTCCGCCCACCTCCCCGTCAGCTCATGCCTACCTGGTCTCTGGACAAAGCGTTGTCATTACTTCATTCCCGGCGGTACCAAAATACTGCAGATTTTGACTTACTTTTAAAAAGGGCAGTATTCCTTATGGCTTTGGCTACCGGGAACAGGGTGTCTGAGCTGGCGGCGATGAGCAACACACCTAATTGCATCAGGTTTGGTAGGCTCAATGATTGTATTCATATTGCCCCTTCCCCGGGGTTCATCGCCAAGAATAAACACAGTGATCATGTGTTTTCAGAGTTCACGGTGCCGGCGTTGAAAAGGGGAAAGGTGCACCATAATTTATGTCCAGTGCAAGCGCTAACCAAATATTTGAAAGTCGCACCTAGGAATCAACAAGGTGCTTTATGGGTATCAAGTACGGGTAAACGCGTAATGAAGCGTAAACTGGCTTCTCTCTTAGTTAACGTCATTCAGGAAAGTAATCCCGGCGTTGTGGGTAGAGCTCACGATTTACGCAAATGGGCGACCTCTTTACGTTTCCTTAAGAATTTTTCTGTTGAGGACATAGCAGCCACGCACCTCTGGTCCTCTAATCATACTTTTTTGACTCGATACCTTTCAGTAGCTTTAGACAGGCCTTCCATGCCATGTATAGCTTTACGGCAGAGGGTCTAGGTGGCCTCTGGGTCACTTAGTGTTTAGATGAAGAAAAGAGAGGGGGGGGGGGGTGCAGTCAGTGTAACATAGGACACCCTAGACCCCGCCAGAGTACGTGTGCGGAGCTTATGAGCTGTGATACAGGGTGTAGGTGCTGTGATATAAAATTTCTCTGTAGTATTCATTACAGGAAATTGTGCTAACGTACAATCATAGTAGAACGACAATGCTTGTTGTAAATAGTTTTGGCTGTGAAGCAATATAAATTTAAGTAATCTTAGTAGTTGCGGCCACAACTTGTATTTGTAATGTAAGTACCTCTGCAGAAGTACAAGAATTCAGTACTTCTGCGACAGTACACGAGTTCCTTTTATTTTTAGGGTATTATTTCAGATATATATCCACGAGTTAATGGGGTTTATATGTGCACATGTAAACTTTGATGTTTTTATTTTTCACCACTTACTTTAAGTGGGGTGCCTTCTTAACTACCAGCTTTGTGTACAGAGTCTCGGAGTTAACCCCTTTTTTGTCCAAGCAGGCTTCTTTGAAACACGCTCCTGCTTGTCACCTTTTTTGTATATTTATCTATCTATCTATCTATTGCCTGACGCCGTGATCCCCGAAGGGGTGGCCACGAACGAACCGCCCCCATGCACCTCTGTCCCCAGTCAGTCGACGCCCCTCCCCCCAACCAGCACCACCTTCGTTCATGTACTTCCTCACTCCATCCTTCCACCTCATATTCGGTCTACCTCTCCCCCTCTGTCCCTCCACCTCGCTCTCATACACCCTCTTAGTCATTCTCTCGCTTTCCATACGTTCCATATGGCCGAACCATCTCAAGTTGTTCCTTTTCACACTTTCCAGCACATCTACCTCCACACCACACCTCCTTCTTACTTCCTCATTAGTCTGTCTATCCCTCCATGTAACTCCGCACGCACTCCTTAAGTAATTCATTTCCACTGCTCTCACTCTTGGTCTGAGTCTCTCAACCAACGTCCATGCTTCGCTTCCGTAAGTCAGTGTCGGGATTACCACACTGTCATGCAAGGACTTCTTCACTTCCATACTGACCACCCTATTTCTTGTTACTGCTTTTAGCGTTCCTACAACCCTCTGTATATTTATATGCTGTATAAATTTATGCACACAAATATATCTTTTTATGCTGTATAAAGTTTATGCACACAAATATATCTTTTTATGCTGTATAAAGTTTATGCACACAAATATATCTTTTTATGCTGTATAAAGTTTATGCACACAAATATATCTTTTTATGCTGTATAAAGTTTATGCACACAAATATATCTTTTTATGCTGTATAAAGTTTATGCACACAAATATATCTTTTTATGCTGTATAAAGTTTATGCACACAAATATATATTTTTATTCTGTATAAAGTTTATGCACACAAATATATCTTTTTTACAAAGTAAGAATACTATGTGGTTGTTTGATTATCTGCTTTTGCTAGAGTTATGATATGATTACGAATGTCCCCCTTCAGTCTTAGATATCAGGCATAATCGTCAATGATGGAGGGGCCACTAATAAATTATAGGTTTGACTCCTGCAAGGAGATAAAGAAAACCTAATATTTAGTAGTGGCCCCGTAATCATTGACGACTGGGGCCCTCCCGACCATCCCCTTCCCATTCGTTGATGTATTAAGGATTTTGGTTTACTTGATATGTCAGTGAAGGAAGAATGACGCCTGAAGTCAGCGTCTGGTCAAAGATCCACACAAGTACATCCACGAAGTTATGGAAAGCTTATGATTAGTTATTCTTATTTTCTTTTTATTTGTTATTTTTTACGAAGTTTTTTCGTAGTGAGTACCCAATTTCATAATGACGAACCATGAGTGAGGTTGCGTGCGCTCATGATGAAGGCTCCTCAATTTTTTATGCTCTGCGTGGTAGATTCAAACTACGGTAAATGAGTGTTTGAAGAGGATGCCTTATGTAATAGGCTTAATCGTCAATGATTACGGGGCCACTACTAAATATTAGGTTTTCTTTATCTCCTTGCAGGAGTCAAACCTATAATATGTACACATGTAAACATAAAGTTTAATTTTTCACCACTTAATTTAAGTGGGGTGCCTTTAACTTTCAGATTTGTGAATAGATTCTCATAGTTACCTTTTTTTCCTCAAGCAGGCTTCTTTAAGCACGCCCCTGCTTGTACCCCTTTTTATATGTTGTATAAAGTTTATACATAAATATATAATATTTACAAAGTAAGAATATTATGTGGTTGTTTGATTATCTGCCTATTCTATTTGCAATGGTTATGATATGATTACGAATGTCCCCCTCCAGTCTTAGATATCAGGCATAATCGTCAATGATGGAGGGGCCACTAATAAATTATAGGTTTGACTCCTGCAAGGAGATAAAGAAAATCTAATATTTAGTAGTGGCCCTGTAATCATTGACGACTGGGGCCCTCCCGACCATCCCCTTCCCATTCGTTGATGTATTAAGGATTTTGGTTTACATCCACGGAATATGGAAAGCTTATGAATAGTTATTCTTATTTTATTTTTATTTTTTATTTGTTACAAAGTTTTTTCGTAGTGAGAACCCAATCATAAAGACGAACCATGAGTGATTTTGCGTGTGCTTATGATGAAGGTTCCTCTGAGCTCTGCGGCGGTAGATTCAAACTACGCTTATGAGCGTTTGAAGAGGTAGCCTTATGTAATAGTCATAATCGTCAATGATTACGGGGCCACTACTAAATATTAGGTTTTCTTTATCTCCTTGCAGGAGTCAAACCTATAATTTTTCCCAGCTACGCTCACTACTGGCTACACTGCCGGCCTCTCGAGAACACAGGGAGGGTGAGTCAGTGGGCGGCGGTAGGCCCTGGGAGTCGGACGTGTGGCCCGCTGCGCTCCCGGCCATTTGCACTCGATTTTAACCCTTTAAAAGCCATAATAATGCTCCTAACTTGCTGCAAATTGGCGCCCGGCTATAGCCGGGCGCCGCTCTTTAAGGGTTAAAGCTAGTGCATGCTAAGCCACCTAAGGATAGCCCAATAAGGCCGATTAGGCGTATTTCCATTGGGGTCCTGTACTAAAACCCCATCCCCTTGCTGATGAGGGACGGTAACGACCCAGTGCTTCTGAAAAACCTTTACTGCACCGAGCGTGGGCGCGATCCTGGGACCTTCTGGGTGGAAATCCAAGACGCTAGTCACTACACCACCGAGCCTAACCTGATTTTGTATATTTATGTATGTATGTATATATACTCGGGCACATACCCCGCGGCCATAGCTGGGATTGGCAGACTCAAGACAGAGCCCGAAAAAAAGGAAAAAAAGGAAGAGTGGGGAATGGGCCTGAGTAAATACATACAGTACATACAGACATGCAGCGAAGCCCTACCACCACAAGCCCGCCCACCACACTTCCAGGCGCATCCTTCATAATAATCGTCTCCCTGATCGTCTGGCCCTACTGGCTGTCGTCCTCTGCCTACTCGGCAGGAGCCTTCTCATAACTTTCATAGATATGGTCCTCATAGAGACTAAAGGGAGTTGAATCTGAGTGAGGTGGGCGATGGGCCGTGGACAACGTGGTAGCAGGAACTGCAACAATTTGCAATAGATGTTACATCCAATGCCTTGTCACCAATTCCCCCTCCCCCCATTACCGAGTTTGACTGGCTAGCACAACGACCGGGCGGAGTTCCGTTCTCTGTTTTTAATTTTCTCATACCCCCTCAATTGACGGCGGTGGATTTTCCCCTGCCACTCATTACTCCTGAACCTATTGAACTTCAACGCAAATTTTTGGTCAGAGATAAGGCCCACAAAGCCTTTATTAGCTTCCTGTTAACGAGAGACACGGCCCAAGCTATTGCTCAACTTTTTTTTTTTTTTTTTTCTATGTGATTGAGGGAGGCAAAAGGCATAACTGCCTATAGCGAGTGCCTCCCCCATAGTTGAAAGAGTGACAGGGCCAAAATCAAGGGACGTTCGAGCCAAAATGCCTGGACACACGGAGTTTGAAGCAATTTAAGTCATAGGAAGAGGGAAAGACTGATTCTGGGAGAGAGTTCCAGAGCTCAGCTGTTGAGTAGAAGAAAGTTTGAGAGTAACGTTTCACTCTTGGGTTGGAGAGTTGCACAGAGTAGGGGTGGGATTGAGTTGCAAGACGGGTACCACGTGCCCTACGTAAAGGAGGTGGTATGCACTGGGATAGCTCTGAGGAACACTGATTATTATAGTAGCGATAGAATAGCGAGAGAGATGCAACATTGCGGCGGAGAGAGAGAGATTGCAGAGAGTTGGTGAGTGGACGGGAGTTAATGATACGAAAGGCCTTCCTTTCAACTTTGTCTAGGAGAGCGGTGTGAGAGGAACCTCCCCACACATGTGAACAATACTCAATACAAGGGCGCACTATGCCCCTGTACAGAGCAAGAAGCTGTGCAGGGGAAAAGAACCCCCTAAGGCGGTTGAGCACACCCAGCTTCTGGGAGGCTGCCTTAGCAAGACTGGTAATATGGTCCTTCCAAATGAGAGCAGAAGAAAAAGAGACACCAAGAATATTGAGAGAAGATGAAGGGTTGATTTTTGTATTGTTGAAGAATAAGGGATAGTCCGCTGGGAGATCCTGACGGGTAGATAGATGGAGAAATTGGGTTTTGGAAGCATTAAAGTTAACAAGGTTTTCTCTGCCCCAATTGGAAATAGTATTTAGATCAGAATTTAAGAGTTCTATGTCTTCATTACGTTTGTCGTTGAGGGATTGCTGGCTGGGGCGTTCTGAAAAACTAATGGAGTAGTGTAAGGTTGAGTCGTCTGCGTATGAATGGATGGGAATTAAGGTACAGTTAACCCTTTCACGCATTTATGACGCAGAGGTTGCCATATTAGCAATAAGAAATAGAGTTCTCTCACTCTTATAATTACCGCTCCAAACATTAGTTTTCTGCCCACAGCTAACTCAAAGACAACTGCAGAGGTTGCAGTAACTAAACTAAAGGTTTCTAAATACTCCTGATGGTAACATAGGCTTTAAAATATCCCCAATAAGCTCAAAATCGCGTCATATGTCGGAGAGGGTTAAGGAGATCATTTATAAAAATTAGAAAGAGAATAGGAGATAGGACAGAGCCCTGAGGAACACCGGAGTTTATAGGGTGAGGAAGTGAACAATGGCCGTCCACAACCGCGACTATGGAACGGCCGGAAAGGAAATTAGAGACAAAGGCACAGATGGAGGGATAGAAACCGAAGGAGGGTAGTTTAGAAATTAAAGATTTATGCCAGACTCTATCGAAGGCTTTCGATATGTCTAGTGCAATAGAAAAAGTCTCACCGAAGTCCCGAAAGGAGGATGACCAAGAGTTAGTAAGATATGAAAGAAGATCACCAGTAGAGCGACCCTTAAGGAAGCCATACTGGCGATCTGAGAGCAGATTATGAGAAGAGAAATGCTTAAGAAATTTGGAAGCAAGAATAGTTTCAAAAACTTTAGAAAGACAAGAGATAAGAGCAATTGGACGATAGTTGGAGGGTTGAGAGCGGTCACCCTTCTTTGGGACAGGTTGAATGTGAGCAAACTTCCAGCATGAAGGGAAGACGTTAGAGGATAGACAGAGACGAAAGAGTTTTCCTAGGCAGGGAGTCAGCACGGAAGCACAGTTTTTGAGAACAACAGGAGGAACACCGTCCGGACCGTACGCCTTATTAGTGTTAAGCCCAGAGAGGGTAGAAAGTACATCTTTAGAAGAGATTAGGATATTAGGCATAAGTAAGAGAGAGGAGGGCGGAGAGGGAGGAATAGCACCGGAATCATCCAAGGTGGAGTTTCTAGCAAAAGTTTGAGCGAAGAGTTTAGCTTTGTCAGAGGAAGAAGTGATGGTTGTGCCATCAGAGCGGGAAAGGGGAGGGAAAGACGAGGAAGAGAAATTGTTGGAGAGGTTTTTGGCTAGATGCCAGAAAGCTTGGGAAGAGCTAGAGTTGGATAGTTCAGTGCATTTATTATTGATGAAAGAGTGTTTGGCAAGTCGAAGAACAGATTTGGCTTGATTCCGGGCAGAAACATATGAAGAATGAGAGTCTTGAGTTTTAAGGCGTCGGTACCGTTTGAATGCTTCCTCCTTATTGCGGACAGCAGTAGAACAGGCGTGAGTAAACCAAGATTTTTTAGCATTAGTCTGAGAGAAAGAGAATGGAATGTATGCTTCCATGCCCGATAGGATTACCTCGGTAATGCGTTCAGCACTCTCCGAGGGTCCTCGGCCATGGAAGCAGAAATCATTCCATGGGAAATCAAAGAAGTACTGCCGAAGAGCCTCCCAGTCGGCAGCGCCAAAGTGCCACAAGCGCCGCCGGCTAGGAGGATCGGGTGGCCGTACTGGAGAGATAGGACAGGTGACAGAGATAAGTTTATGGTCGGAGGAGCCCAAAGGAGAGAAAAGATCGACAGTATAAGAAGAAGGGTTAGAAGTTAGAAACAGGTCAAGAATGTTGGGCCGATCTCCGATGCGATCCGGGATACGGGTGGGTTGCTGAACTAACTGCTCTAGGTCATTTAGGATAGAAAAGACGTAGGCTTGTTCACCAGGTGGATCAGTAGTGTGAGAGGAGAGCCATTGGCGGTGGTGAACGTTGAAATCTCCTAAGATGGAGATTTCTGAGAAAGGAGAAATGGATAGAATGTGTTCCACTGTAGAGTTTAGATAGTCAAAGAATTTGGAAAGTTGGTAGAGTTAGGGGAAAGATAGACAGCACAGAAATATTTAGTAAGAGAATGACAGGAAAGTTTGAGCCATAAAGTTGAGAATTCAGAGGAGTCGAAATCGGGAACACGAGAGCAAGTGAGTTTGTTGTGCACATATGCACAACATCCGCCTTTGGCTTTGAAACTAGGATAGAGAAAGTAGGAGGATACAGAGAAGGGGTTGCTGGATGTTGCTACAGACACCTGAGTTTCGGTGAGGAAGAGAAGATCAGGTTTGTAGGAGGAGAGATGGTGCTCAACAGAGTGAAAGTTAGAGGAAAGTCCACAAATGTTGCAGAAATTAATAGAAAGAGTAACAGGCCGAGGTCCAGGTAATTGTGTGGGGTCGTCAGGGGATGGTCGGTCGGGTGAGGGGGCATTTATGGTCCCCCCCCCCCCATGGGGACTCCGAGGCTGGGCTAGAATTCATAATTTTTTTTGTTTTTAATTTTGGTGTGGAGGGATGAAGTGTGGTGTGCATGTTTAGTGTAGTGAAGTGGATAGGAGGAGGAGGTGTTTGTGAGAGCTAGCTGGATTGCTCTCAGTGTAAATGAGGCACAAAGAAAATCAGTAAGAGAGGCCAAGCAAATGAAACAGGAGTTCCAGTGACTCTTTATCACATGCCTATAACCTCACCTGGGTCTAGCCCTGATCGATTGGTGCCTACAATCTCCCCACTTGCCGAATCCCTCTCTACGAACCCAGGAATTAGTTAAAGTTTTCCAACAGTACCTACTCCCAGCCCCGGCTAGAACTCTCACGGAAATCCGAGCAGCCCTGTTTGAGGCAGTCCGGTCACGTCAGCTCCTCAGACTCGGTATGGCTCAGACATTACCTATGAATGCTTACTACTGAATATTGTTCTCCCCTGTCTTAACTGCGAGAGTAATAGATGAGCAGACGGAACGTGATGTTCGGGTAATGTTGCGCTTGAAGAACAAGAAACACCGTTAGCTCTCCCTGGCGGCAGGCGGACGGATTCACCTCTGGCTCTGATGGTTAAAAATCACATAAACTATTATCCATGATACTCCAGTCCTCCCTGAGTCTTCCTCCAACCCTCGGCCATGCTAGCGCAATAGGGTTTTTTGAGGTTCAACCAAGTGTTAAGTTCTCCTGGGAGGGGGCAGCGCCCCCCCTAATAACTTCGGTCCGACTGACCGGAACCGGTCCACACATAAGCACGCCCGGCCAAAAGTCAAGCGACTCACATGGCGTGCATAACAGACCGAGAACCTCCCTCTGCATAAGGGATAAGGTGACTGACTCATTATACAGGGACGTGGACTACGGCCGCCATACGGGGTCGGTTCTGCAAACAAACCATTAAACAACCCTGGCAGAACCGCATCTGGAGTATATATATGTCACTTTTCATTGAACAAATGATAGCCGGAGGCACCCGTTCCGCCAGCTTGCCTCCTTTCAATGAATGTACTGACTCTTCATTATCGGGGTGAAAAGTTCTCACCCACGCTATGACATATCGGTCCCCTAACAGGTCCCCCTCGATACGATCACTAAGGTGTAACACATCATTTTTTCCTTAGCCATGCCAGTCCTAGGCTCACTGCCGGCGGTCACTTTACAAATCGCACCCCGCTGTTGGGGATAGGCGATCACCCCGGCGGGTCCTTTTTTCTATGGACCGGGGTCCGTCTCTCTATACTTAACCTAGCGGAAGATGTTTCCTAGGGTCAGAGTCGGCTCAGCGGCAAGTCAAAATTGTCAAAACTACCGGCCGGTGTCTCTTATTTCAACCTAGTTGGAGGTTCCAGCAAACGGAGCCCTTCAGGACACTGGTCTAGTTTATCTGTCATATAGAATCAAATCCGCACTCATTTGCTGTTAGCATTCCACACTGATCTTACGGATGCAGTGGTACCTGCAATCCCGGCGGCTGATGATCAGGACTCACCGACCCTTTTTTCGGCCCGGTTAGTCACGAGACCATTTTAGTTCTCTATACCCCATCCTTTTTCACGTTCAAAACCCTCAGGGCCCGCCGTCCAATACCCTGCATTTAGCCAGATCATTACTCGCTTATGTGACTAGCCGCGCTGTCCCTGAGACTTCTCTGGCCCCAGGTGTATATGATGTTTTAGGGTTAAGATCAACCTTCACCATAAGGTCTAGGTGCCGGTTGGGATATACGATTTAGTAGGTTTTCGAATTAAGTTTAACCTTCACCATAATGTCCAGGTGCCGAGTAGGCTAAATTATGTTTTAGATATAAGTTCAACCTTCCACCAGGTCTATGTGCCGGTTAAGGCACTCCGATAAGGGCAGGGATCACGGCGGGAGCCTGTCAGGGCCTCCGGCTCCGGTTACCCGAGTGTATGCCTAGTTACCCGCCTAATCGGGATTATAAAGGCTACACAGGACTATAGGTCCTAGTCGCCTAACTCACTTACTCGCTGATCCTCGCCGAGAAAGCGGGGCTCACTACTAAACGAAGGAAGGGCCATCAAGACAGCTTGTCATGGCAAAAGTTACTTCCCCACGTTTTTTCTACAAACCATTAAAAAAAAAAAAAAAAAAAAAAAAATCAAAGTATGCCCGCGGACACACTACTTTTGTTGTTCTTGTATTCCTCGTGTTATGTACTGTGATAGTTACGCCCGGAAAGGCTTTAAAGAAAAAGGGGGGGGGGGATATGTGGATCCCAGTACGAGAGTAGAACTCCCCCTGATACAGGATTACAAATAGGTTTAGGGACAAGCCTGGATGCGGTTTATGCCAGGCTGTGCCCAAAATGAGTTATGAGCTTAGAAGCTCAGGTTGCTTGATTGCTTAAATTAAACTCAAGATGTTTAAGTTTAAGGGTCAAACCTGGATGCTGTTTACACCAGGCTATGCCCAAAATTGAGATAAAAACTCAGTTTGCTCGATTGAGAAACTGCTTAATTTAAACTTAGGTTTTATGATGATTAATAAAAGAAAGTTTAATGTTTTCAAAACCAGTTGCACTAGATTACAATAGGTCCGAAGGGACTCTGTAAATATTTCCATTCTAAACTGCCCAACTTATGTTGTTTTTATGAATAATACAGAATTATTTGCCCTACAGTGTATATAATTTTCAGGTATGATCCTGGCTAGCTACACTAGTTTCAGTAGGCTTGATAATTGTCAATATGACTACGCCGGGAACCGAGCTGAGCTCAGCATAAGGTTCCGGCCCAAGGGAATGAAGAGTTAAGCTGTGAACTCTCACCCAATACAACAAACACCTCAAGAAGGAGGACTCTGTTGTTGGAGCAGGCTTCTTTGAAGCAACGCCCTGCTCTCACTCTTTCAATGATTTTTAACTATGTTGTAAGCACAACTACATATACAAATAGCTTTTCCTGTTATGAGGTTTCTTGACTTAACCATACGGTTATGAGGACTTGTTTAATAATAATAATAATAATAGTTCTTAATGCTAGCGCATGCTAAGCTAGCTAAGGATAGCTCAATAAGGCCGATTAGGCGTATTTCCATTGGGGTCCTGTACTACTACCCCATCCCTTTGCTCATGAGGGATGGTAACGACTCAGTGCTTGTGAAAAATCTTTAATGCGCCGAGCGTGGGCGCGAACCCGGGCCTTCTGGGTGGAAGTCCGAGACGCTAGTCACTACACCAAGCGAGCCGCTTTTTACTGCTAGGGACTGTTGAAATGTCGGTGTCTGCCTTACTTGTTTGGTGGTGAGGTTTCTTCAACGTTGAACAAGGGCCGGGGTTGGTCTCTACATCTCCGCAGCTAATTAGAGTGTAGCACAATAGGTGTTGTAGCGAGGTTGTGCCAGAGAATTTGCCCAGTCGCGGCGCCTTCCCGATATATGAAATAGACCAGGCAGGAATGGTGACAGAAATTTCACTCGTGTGTGATTTCTGTGTGACGAGGTCCCTCAATACTTGTTTAGGGTTGACCTGGTACACTACCGGACCCCTCTGCACCTGTATATCAGCATAGCCCCTCTGGATGTTGAGAAGGATGATACATAGAGAGAGGGCTACGCCCGCACCCTTCATCCCTCCCGCCATCAGTGATAGCGAAGTGATGGGTGTACTGTTTAGAGTTGTGAAGTGTTGTTCTGTCTCATTTGTGAATGCTTCCCAGTTAGCTCTTTTATAATTGGTGTATGTGTGTTTGTGGCTAGCTGGGGTGAGTCTGGTTTTGGTGGTGATAATGATCGGGAGGTGGTCAGAGCCTAAGGTTCTGACCACCCTCCAGGATGTTGTGGGGGCGAGTTCTGGGGAGCAAAAGGTGATGTCTGGAGATGATGGGTTATAGAGGGCTTGGTGAGGAATATGGGTATGTTGATGGATGTCGTTAAGGATGATGAGGTTATCGGTTTGGTTTTGTAGTACCAGCCCTCTGTCTGTGTCGGGGTTGTCGACAAACCAGGCCGACGTCTTGGCGTTGAAGTCACCACCCAGGATGATGTGTGGGGTGTGTGGGGTGTTTGTGATGTGTTGTAAGTGTGGTCTGTATTCATTTGGTACTGTAGGGGATGTTTGGGGAGGGATGTATGTGTTTATGATGGTTATGTTGGAGTTGTTGCCAGTGCGTATTTTAATTGATTGTATTTCTGTTGTGTTATCATTTGGGGGGAGGAGGGATTTGGTTTGTACACTGGTTACTATGTATGATATTTCTTTGTGTACCAGGGTGATGAGTCCACCGCCCCCGCCGACAGCCCGGTCTTGTCTGATGGTGGTGAAATTATGAAATGTGGGTGTTTTTTGTGTTGTGCGGAGTTTTGTTTCTTGTAAGATGGCAATGTGTATGTTGTGTTGTTTGATGAAGTGTGAGAGTTCGTGTTTCTTTGTGTTGATGCCATCTATGTTCAGTTGAAGAATGTTAATGTTATGTGCACGATGTATGTTGGGTGCTGCTGCACGAGGATGGGGTGGGTGGGGGGTGGGGTGAGGGAGGGGCTGGGGGTTGGGATGGGTGAGGTGGGGGTGGGGATTGGGGAGCAGGATATGGGGGTTGGAATGGATTAGGATGGGGTGTGGTGTGTTGAGTTGAGGATGTGGATGGTATGGGAAGGTTAGGTGGGTTAGGGAGGAGAGGTGGACGGGTTTTAGGGGGGGGAGTGGATGATATGGGAAGGTTAGGTGGGTTGGGGAGGAGAGGTGGACGGGTTTTAGGTGAGGGATTTGACTGGGAGAGGGAGGGGCATGAGGAACAGGTCCAGGTGTTTGTGTAGTGTTTCTTGGAGGCAAGTGTTGTGCAGGTGAAGTGGGTCCAGTTACATACATACATAAAATTTTAAGACTGAGTGTTCCACACATAAGTGCAGTTTCAGTCTCTTGTCCTAATGGCGGCATTCCAGGCAACCCTGTTAAGGGCTGCTTCACTTGTCAAGTTCTTGGATTTGAGATCGGCGCGTATAGTCCGATCCCAGGTCTTCCTCGGTCCACCCCTTGGTGCAGCTCCCTCCACAATCACAGACCTGCATTTTTTTCACCCAATTTTGTTCATCCATTCTCTCCACATGTCCATACCATCCCAGTCTACTTGTACGCATCACCTCGCTAATACTCTTTATACCTAAACGTCTCCTCAGCTCAACATTTGTTATTCTATCCTGTAGCCTGGCCCCACACATCCATCTCACCATTCTCATCTCATTACGCTCCATTCTGTTGACATCCTCTACTTTAACGGCCCATGTTTCTGAGGCATACGTCATTGCACTTCTAACACATGAGGCATACACCTTTCCCTTCAGGGGGAGAGGCATTCTTTTCATGGTCAGGATTGGCATCAATTCTCTGAACTTCCCCCAGCCACACCTAATTCTAGCAACAGTGGCAGCCTCGGCCCCACCACCGGCAGAGATGGTATCTCCTAGGTAACAAAACTTGTTCACCAGCTCCAAAGACTCATTTCCAAAATTCACAGCCACAGGATCATCACTTAACACAAGCTCGCCTTTGCACACTACGCACTCAAATTTCTCTATTTCTGACTTATCCTTCGGCAGGGGCCCCTTTATTCTACTACAGCGCTTACTCCCATGGTGTACCCAACATCGACAGATGCTACATTGAATTGAGTTAACGCCCACTCCCTTTCCACACACTGCACATGGGTATGCACCGCTCTTTTCCTGCAGTTCCCGCATGAATTGCAGAGAACTGAACCCTTAGTATGGCGACTCGAAGTGATGGGTTTAGGAGTAAAGTCGGTTGGTGGAGGTAACATAATAATCTATATTTGTTGATTTCATTAATTGAGTTTAGGAGTAAAGTCGGTTGGTGGAGGTAACATAATAATAAAGTCGGTTGGTGGAGGTAACATAATAATAAAGTCGGTTGGTGGAGGTAACATAATAATAAAGTCGGTTGGTGGAGGTAACATAATAATATATATTTCACCCCAACACCAAACACCTCCAATGAAATTAAGGGCAGATCCTTAACTTTTTGTAACATTTATTATTTATATATTATTTTTCTAGTTTCCTCGCTAGACCTCCATCAAGCTTAAAATGAAGCCCCCTAGACTCCCTTTCAAGATAAATTTTTACATTTTTCGGTAGAAAAATGTCCTGCCCGAAGGCCGATTCCTCTTAAATTACAGGCTCGCTATCGCTCGCCAGGAAAAAATCGAGACCTAATTGACAGGAAAGGTCTTAAAATTGACAGAAATGGGGCGAAAGTTCATAAAATCGTCAAAATAATGGGTCTAAAGATGAGGGAGAAGGTGGTCTAGAAAAGCGACTCGTCTCCCCTTAACCCCTTCAGACTCATATGACGCAGAGGTTGCCAGATTAGCAATAAGAAATAGAGTTCTCTCACTCTTATAATTACCTCTCCAAAATTAGTTTTCTGCCCACAGCTAACTCAAAGACAACTGCAGAGTAAACTAAAGGTTTCTAAATACCCCTGATGGTAACAAAGGCTTTAAAGTATCCCCAATAGGCTCAACACAGCTAACTCAAAGACAACTGCAGAGTAAACTAAAGGTTTCTAAATACCCCTGATGGTAACAAAGGCTTTAAAGTATCCCTAATCGGCTCAAAGTCGCGTCATATGTCGGAGAGGGTTAATGAAAGCATACGTGTGATTCACCGGGATTCCAACCTGGGTTATCCAACACAGATTTGTAAACACTCTACCACTACACCACCCAGGCAGGCAGCTTAGGGAACAACAACAACAACAACAACACCCAGGTTCAAATTTTGGGTGGATCATATGCTTTCATTAAGGGGAGGTTTTTAGTTTGTTCCCTAGACCTTCATCGATCTTAAAATTACACCCCCTTGACCCCCTTTCAAGATAAATTTGTACATTTTTCGGTAGAAAAATTTCCCGGCCAAAGGCCGGTTCCTCTTAACCTAACAAGTGCGCATGGGGGTAATTGGAAACGTCCCCCTGTGCTGACGTATTTGAGGTGTTTCCGTCACTAAAATATTCATTGTACCATTAATAGCATTAATACTTATCCATATGCGCCTATTATGGGTTGATTATAAAGGTATTAACCTGAAACAACAATAAAACGAGTGAAATCAGCGTTTGGATGGTCAAAATCGGAGATATAGCCCGCGAGTTGTATAATGTATGGGTGAGGCAAGCTGCTTTCCCGCCAATTTCCCTCAAGGCCACTGAGACACAGTCGATCGATACTCTCTCTCTCTCTCTTGCATTTGCTTGCTATCAGTGATGACCACACCCTCCAACCGGATTTCTAATGTTAGCACGAAAATATACCTCAGAATAAGGGAATAACAGGGAAAATAGGTGATAACTGAAGGAGAGGAGGAAAGTGGGGAAGGAGGGGAGGTAAAGGACTGAGATTTTGCATGGCCCAGGGGCCAATTTTTTTTTTTTTTTTTTCGATGTCAAAAGTTGATTTTTTTTTTCACTCACTCTTAACCCTTAATTAGCGGCTCACCACATAAGTCGAGTTAAATAAAGCTGGACTATGTGGCGGCGCTCGACATAGGTCGAGTGGCAATTTCAGCACGTAATGTTGCTGAGAGAGAGAGACAAGTGGTGGCAGGAGACTAGCGAGCGTATGACTGCTCCAGACCACCGCGGCGAACCTACTGACACGAATCTCAGCTCCCTCCTCCCTCTCTCACTCGCTACATACTGAATTATATGGGGAAAGTACCGAATTACATGCTTTTTGCACTCGCGTTGCACGGTTATTGCAAGAAAACTAGCCATCATAAAAGGATCGTTATGGTGTCATTCGAAAGCTCTGTTTATGCCCTTTCAGGGATAGGTACTTGTTTTACGTTCTGGGTCTTATTTAGGCATGAAAATGATCACGTAAACAGCCCTATTTTGGCTAAAAACACCCCGCTGGGCGGTACATATAAATAAACCGCATAGGCCGCTCGTAAGGTGTTAAGAGTCTCCCCGCAGTCCGCCGGGGGAACTCTTAAGAGTCTCCCCGCAGTCCGCCGGGGGAACTCTTAAGAGTCTCCCCGCAGTTCCCGGGTTAAACCACAGGCTCGCTTTAGCTCGCCAGGAAAAAATCGACACCTAAATGGCACGAAATATCTTAAAATTGACAGAAATGGGGCGAAAGTTCTTAAAATCGCCAAACTAATGGGGCAAACGTCTTAAAATATCAAAATGAATGGAGCAAAACATGAGGGAGAATGGGATCAATAAAAAAATCCTTCAAGTGGAAACCTCCCCTTAATTTCATTGGGAGGTTTTTGGTGTTGGGACCTAGTAAGATAAATAAATTATATTATTCATTATCGACAACATATTCCATTATCAAATTATATTATTCATTATCGACAACATATTCCATTATCAAATTCGTATCACAATATAGAAATTAACCCTTTCACGCATTTATGACACAGAGGTTGCCAGATTAGCAATAAGAAATAGAGTTCTCTCACTCTTATAATTACCTCTCCAAAATTAGTTTTCTGCCCACAGCTAACTCAAAGACAACTGCAGAGGTTGAACTAACTAAACTAAAGGTTTATAAATATCCCTGATGGTAACAAAGGCTTTAAAGTATCACCAATAGGCTCAACACAGCTAACTCAAAGACAACTGCAGAGGTTGAAGTAACTAAACTAAAGGTTTATAAATATCCCTGATGGTAACAAAGGCTTTAAAGTATCACCAATAGGCTCAAAATCGCGTCATATGTCGGAGAAGGTTAACAATTAAGATAGGGCATCGTTAAACCTCTTGCATAATAAAAGTTGCATTTCAGTGCTGTACATCTTTATTAAATATTAACCCCTTCTATATCGGAGATGTCTTTAAAACTTTATTCTGGCTACTATTAGACGATTTTGTTCACTTTGAAAAGGGCCTCCAGATATTAACAGACTTCGAAGTATCCCACTTAACCCTTTATACTACCACAGATCCTCTTAAACTGCACCAATGTGTCTAAAAGGGCCTCCAGATATTAACAGACTTCGAAGTATCCCACTTAACCCTTTATACTACCACAGATCCTCTTAAACTGCACCAATGTGTCTAAAAGGGCCTCCAGATATTAACAGACTTCGAAGTATCCCACTTAACCCTTTATACTACCACAGATCCTCTTAAACTGCACCAATGTGTCTAAAAGGGCCTCCAGATATTAACAGACTTCGAAGTATCCCACTTAACCCTTTATACTACCACAGATCCTCTTAAACTGCACCAATGTGTCTAAAAGGGCCTCCAGATATTAACAGACTTCGAAGTATCCCACTTAACCCTTTATACTACCACAGATCCTCTTAAACTGCACCAATGTGTCTAAAAGGGCCTCCAGATATTAACAGACTTCGAAGTATCCCACTTAACCCTTTATACTACCACAGATCCTCTTAAACTGCACCAATGTGTCTAAATATAGCTAGAATAACACTAAAAAGATGTTACCGCTTCACAAGGGTTTAAGATAGGGCATCGTTACACATTTATACTACCACAGATCCTCTTAAACTGCACCAATGTGTCTAAATATAGCTAGAATAACACTAAAAAGATGTCACCGCTTCACAAGGGTTTAAGATAGGGCATCGTTACACATTTATACTACCACAGATCCTCTTAAACTGCACCAATGTGTCTAAATATAGCTAGAATAACACTAAAAAGATGTCACCGCTTCACAAGGGTTTAAGATAGGGCATCGTTACACATTTATACTACCACAGATCCTCTTAAACTGCACCAATGTGTCTAAATATAGCTAGAATAACACTAAAAAGATGTCACCGCTTCACAAGGGTTTAAGATAGGGCATCGTTACACATTTATACTACCACAGATCCTCTTAAACTGCACCAATGTGTCTAAATATAGCTAGAATAACACTAAAAAGATGTCACCGCTTCACAAGGGTTTAAGATAGGGCATCGTTACACATTTATACTACCACAGATCCTCTTAAACTGCACCAATGTGTCTAAATATAGCTAGAATAACACTAAAAAGATGTCACCGCTTCACAAGGGTTTAAGATAGGGCATCGTTACACATTTATACTACCACAGATCCTCTTAAACTGCACCAATGTGTCTAAATATAGCTAGAATAACACTAAAAAGATGTCACCGCTTCACAAGGGTTTAAGATAGGGCATCGTTACACATTTATACTACCACAGATCCTCTTAAACTGCACCAATGTGTCTAAATATAGCTAGAATAACACTAAAAAGATGTCACCGCTTCACAAGGGTTTAAGATAGGGCATCGTTACACATTTATACTACCACAGATCCTCTTAAACTGCACCAATGTGTCTAAATATAGCTAGAATAACACTAAAAAGATGTCACCGCTTCACAAGGGTTTAAGATAGGGCATCGTTACACATTTATACTACCACAGATCCTCTTAAACTGCACCAATGTGTCTAAATATAGCTAGAATAACACTAAAAAGATGTCACCGCTTCACAAGGGTTTAAGATAGGGCATCGTTACACATTTATACTACCACAGATCCTCTTAAACTGCACCAATGTGTCTAAATATAGCTAGAATAACACTAAAAAGATGTCACCGCTTCACAAGGGTTTAAGATAGGGCATCGTTACACATTTATACTACCACAGATCCTCTTAAACTGCACCAATGTGTCTAAATATAGCTAGAATAACACTAAAAAGATGTCACCGCTTCACAAGGGTTTAAGATAGGGCATCGTTACACATTTCACTACATCTTATTTTAAATATGTAAACTTTCATTTCATAATTGACAATATTATCTATTATTAACCACTTCACGACAGGTCATGCCATTATTCTGTATATTTTGGCTATTATTAGACGATCTTACACAGCTTATAAAGGACACAGGGGGGGTGGGGCTGGGAATCCTCCTCCCCTTGTATAATTCTCCTACTCAATGACACAGAGAAACGGGCGAGGGAACGCTAAAGTGGTCCCGGACGCCGAGAATAGGAACTTTAAATGTTGTTTCTTTTCAGGCTCTGTCTCGTGTCGCCCACCCCCAGCAATGGTGTACTGTATGTGCCTGAGTATTAAAAGGGTTAAAATAGTTACAGCTTCTTAATCACGATGGGAAGATACCAATTTTCAGACTGTTTCAGCACCTCAGAGTCCAGCGAGTGTTCGAACAAGTGGCTCTGCAGATTACCCGGGTACGGGAACAGCATCTGGCACACGCGACACAAATACACCGTCGAGTGGCTCATCATGTGTCGGTTGTAATTTGACAATCTCGGGAAGTGTTTCAGGCACTTTTGACACTTGTATCCTCTCAGCGTTTCCATAGCTTCTCTCTCAGACGAGGCAGAGGAGCTTGCTGGCGTCAGTGTCACAGTGTATAGCTTAGATCTACTTGTTGGTAAAGGTGCCACTGTAGACCCACACGTGTTTCCCTCCAGCGTAGAAAGTGTGACTGTAGACGGACTCGTGTTTCCCTCAAGCGTAGATCTACTCGTTGTTAAAGGTGCGACTGTAGACTGAAGTGTGTTTCACTTTAGCGTAGGTGCGACTGTAGACGGACATGTGTTTCCCGCTAGCGTAGAAGGTGCGACTGTAGACCCACATGGGTTTTCCTTTAGCGTAGAAGGTGCGACTGTAGATTGACTTGTGTTTCCCTCAAGCGTAGATCTACTCGTTAAAGGTGCCACTGTAGACCCACACGTCTTTCCCTTTAACTTAGATTTATTCGTTGTTAAAGGTGCGACTGTAGATTGACATGTGTTTCCCGCTAGCGTAGAAGGTGCGACTGTAGACTGAGACGGGTTTCCCTTTAGCTTAGATCTACTTCTTGGTAAAAGTGCGACAGTAGATGGACGAGTGTTTCCCTTTAATGTAGATCTTTTTCTTGGTAAAGGTTTGACCGCAGACGGATATGTGTTTTCCTCCAGCGTTGTTGTTGTTGTTGTTCCCCTGGCTGTCTGGCCGAACAGCCCCAAGGTCTCGAGCAAGGCCAAGGCCATAAACGAGCGCCCCCACAAAATCCTCCCTGCTTACCACTAACAAAGCCCGGGTGACCGAAGCCACTCCAAGTCAGGGAGCTGAGGAGGGTGCAGAAACGCCCAGGAAACCAAAGCCCCACCCAAGGCCCTGTGCCCCTCAGCAATTATGAAGGGAAAGTTGAGGGGTAAGGGAAAAATGTGAAACTTTGGCTTCCAATCTGCCAACTTCTAGGTTGGCAGTAGAGAGGTCAATCCACGGAAAAGACGCCGCCACTTGAGATCTAGAAGATATATAAGTAAAAGGAACAGTCAGAGTAAGCTATGGGTATGGCAGAGATCGCTCAGTTCTCACTCGGATAGACCAGCCCATCACCACATGACTAGAACCCAATCCTCTCAGCATCAGCTAGGAAAGGCCCTAGAAAGCCGCCTTTGGCGGGGGGATAGCTCCCCTATTTTAACTCCTTTCGGGGTTGGGCACCCGCCCAGGTGCGACTGTAGACGGACGCACATTTCCCTGTAGCGTAGATCTTTTTCTTGCTAAAAGTATGACTGTAGACGGACACGTGTTACCCGCTAGTGTAGATCTTTTTCTTGGTAAACTTGCGACAGTAGACGGACGCTTGTTTCCCTTTAGCGTAGATTCTTTTCTTGGTAAAGGTGCGACTGTAGACGGACAGGTGTTTCCCGCTAGAGTAGAAGGTGCGACTGTAGACGGACAGGTGTTTCCCGCTAGAGTAGAAGGTGCGACTGTAGACGGACAGGTGTTTCCCGCTAGAGTAGAAGGTGCGACTGTAGACGGACAGGTGTTTCCCGCTAGAGTAGAAGGTGTGACTGTAGACGGACAGGTGTTTCCCGCTAGAGTAGAAGATGCGACTGTAGATGGACAGGTGTTTCCCGCTAGAGTAGAAGGTGAGACTGTAGACGGACAGGTGTTTCCCGCTAGAGTAGAAGGTGTGACTGTAGACGGACAGGTGTTTCCCGCTAGAGTAGAAGGTGTGACTGTAGACGGACAGGTGTTTCCCGCTAGAGAAGAAGATGCGACTGTAGACGGACAAGTGATTCCCGCTAGAGTAGAAGGTGCGACTGTAGACGGACAGGTGTTTCCCGCTAGAGTAGAAGGTGTGACTGTAAACGGACAGGTGTTTCCCGCTAGAGTAGAAGGTGCGACTGTAGATGGACAGGTGTTTCCCGCTAGAGTAGAAGGTGCGACTGTAGACGGACAGGTGTTTCCCGCTAGAGTAGAAGGTGCGACTGTAGACGGACAGGTTTTTTCCGCTAGAGTAGAAGGTGCGACTGTAGACGGACAGGTGTTTCCCGCTCGAGTAGAAGGTGCGACTGTAGACGGACAGGTTTTTCCCGCTAGAGTAGAAGGTGCGACTGTAGACGGACAGGTGTTTCCCGCTAGAGTAGAAGGTGCGACTGTAGACGGACAGATGTTTCCCGCTAGAGTAGAAGGTGCGACTGTAGACGGACAGGTTTTTCCCTCTAGCGTCGATCTACTTGTTGGTAAAGGTGCAACTGTAGACTGATGAGTGTTTCCCTTTAGTGTAGATCTTTTTCTTGGTAAACGTGCGACAGTAGACGGACACGTGTATCCCACCCTCGTTTGGCTCCCAGGGTCAAGGCTGCGCAGGCTCGCGGGTGGAGGTACCAGGCGGACTCTTGGCCCTTTCTTCCAGATTGTTGGGTCCTTTCTATGTGTATTTGGGGTTGAGATTTCTGGGGTATCTCTCCGAGGGTCGTTACTTAAATGTTCAGGGCAGTTTATCTCCTTGCTCGTCACGTCATATCTGTGTGCGTTCGCTGTTGAATTTTCCATAGGATCTCTCTGAGCATCCTTAGTTAAATTTTCAGGGCAGTTTATCTCCTTGCTAGTCATGTCATTTCTGTGTGTGTTCGCTGTTGAATTTTCCATAGGATCTCTCTGGGGGTCGTTACTTAAATTTTCTAGGTACAGTAATTTATCTCCTTGCTTGAATTTTCACGATCGTTTTCCTGTGGATCCTTGTTCGAGTTCTGTGGGTTATTTCCCTCATTACTTAAATTTTCACAATCATTTTGTTGTGGATCCTTGTTCGGGTTCTGGGGGTTATTTCTCTCATTGCTTACATTTTCTACATCATTTCTCTGTGCTTCCAGGCATGAATTTTCCTGGTAATTATTTTGTATATATTTGCTTAAACTTTCAAGGGATAATATTAGAGGGTCCGTTGGTGTTATCTGAAGGCATGGAAGTTCCTGGGGATTTACACCTACTGGTTCTATATGCTCTTGATGAGGAAACACAATCCTCTCGAGTTCAAATCCTACTTGGTCCTGGGAGTGACATTCCTGGGATTGGTGAATGGAATGGTGAGACATTAATGCAGTTAGACTATCAAACACTCTCCCACAAGATTCACATTTTATATTCTCTTCTACTGCGTGGGCATGCCTGATGTGGTAACCCACCTCTTTCTTCCAGCGAAAAGGTTTCTCGCAGATGAGGCAGATGTACTTCCTGGCGTGTAGGTCGTAGTGGTTGGCGTAGATATACTTGCTGGTAACGGAGCGATTACAGATTCTACAAGCGTATTGTTGCGCGCGAGGGTGTGTTTGAAAGTGGTGCCCGTAGTCAAATCTACACTCAAACACGACACTGCAAATCTTACACGTTCGATCACTCTCCGGGTGGTTGCTGCTCATATGTAGCCATAGATCTTTCAATGACAAAGACTGATCTTCGCAGAACTCGCAAATGAAAATCTCCAAGGAATGGACCTGCAGGTGTCGGTCCACTTCATTCTCACTGACGAAGGACTCGGCACACACGCAGCACCGATGATGTCTGTCCTCCCAGTTCTTCCAGTGGGTTTTATTCTCCGAGTGCTGCTTCAGGTGAATACTGAAGTTGGACCTATTCTCAAAGGACTTTCCACAGATTATGCAAGTCATCTTGGCCATGTGCATTTTCATGTGTAGTAAGCGTTCCGCAACACTTTCAAAGTCCTGTCCACAGATTAAACAGCACTCGGGCTGTTGAAAGTGCGTGGCAAAGTGTCTCTTAAAGGTGGTGGGAGACTTTAATTCTTTGCTACACCTCAGAAACTTGTGCTTCCATTTCCATGTTAGCTTGATGGCCGAGTCTCCCAAGAATTTCTCCACAACGGCTTTTCTACTGCTGTACTCTACCCCGATGTGATCCAGCATGTGTTTCTTGAGCGAGCGTTTGCAGGTGAACTGTTGGTTGCATTGTGGGCAGTCTAACCGTCGCAGCATAGAGTGCTTCAGTTCGTGGGTCATCAAATGTCTCTGTAGCTTGTACTTCTTCCCACATTTAAATTGATTTAATGCACTTATATTGTGGAGCCACTTTGCGTCTTGATTTGTTAGCGCCTTTGTAGGTTCCGGATCGCCTATATTTTACCGAGTCGTGGTTACCTTTCTGTGGAATAAGTTTGATGCCTATAATGCTCGTAGACGCACTCCACTCGGTACGATTTACTGGTCGTTTGATACTGCCTCTGTCCGGTTTACTTTGTACCGGTCTTTTAATATTTTCCTCGGTCTTGTTTACGACGATTTGCCGGTCTTTTTATATTTCCTCTGTTTGGCTCTTCGCTATGTATCCCCTTGAATTCTGTCTCGTTATTACCATCACAATCTTCATCCGCGGTATCAGTGGAGCTCCCGTTATTTTCACCGTCTCTCGCTTTGTCGCGCTCCTTTCGTAAATACGACTCGCCATCCGTCCTATCTTCTTCCGTTTACAAATAGTCGCGTCATTCTCAAGTTGGTCCAAAGTGCCTGCCTCGAATCTCCACGGCATTTCTACGGACTCTGAACACTCCTCCTTGATATTCTCGCACTTAACCTCCCAGAGAATTATACCGTCCTCCACTTCGCACTTTACCTCGACACCCGGAACCAAGTCATTTCCCCAGGGTGATTGTCTCTGGCTGTCTGCGTTCATCTGCGTACCTCCTTCACTTTCATGGATATTTCTCCTGGATATATTTCTTTCACCATCCGACGAGCTTCTTTCTTTCCCCAACGACTTTCTCCCGGATTCCTTGGACTTTCTCCCGGATGCCTTGCTCTCGTCTTCCCACAGATTTGACTCGTTCTCCGACAGCCTTCTCACGTTCTCAGGAGAATTTCCTTCCTTCTCGGGAAAATTTCCATCGATCTGGCAGTAGTTCTCTGGTTCTTCTTCTTCTTTCTTGATCTGGTGGTACATTAAAATTCTCCCGTCCTCAGATGCGTTTCCTTCGATTTGGCGATACAACATCGGTTCTACTTCTTCATTCTTGATCTGATGGTGTTTTAACATTCCCTCGTTCTCAGCTGCATTTCCATCGATCTGGCGGCATAAGATCAGATCTACTTCTTCTTCTTCTTTCTTAATCTGGTGGTGTTCTAACAGTCCCTCGTTCTCAGCGGCATTTCCTACATTTCCTTCGATCTGGCAGTACAACATTGGATCTATTTCTTCTTCTTCTTCTTTCTTGATCTGGTGGTGTTCTAACATTCCCTCGTTCTCAGCTGCATTTCCATCGATCTGGCGGCATAAGATCGATTCTACTTCTTCTTCTTTCTTAATCTGGTGGTACTCTAATAATACCGAATTGTCACCTGCAGATCCTTCACTCTCCGTCAAGCGTCCATCCGTCTGGTGGTAATTTTGCGGTTCTACGTCCTCTTCTTCTTCTTCTTTCTCGATCGCCACGGCACCGCACCTGCTTCTCTCCTCTAAGAACAAATACTCCCCTCCCATCTCCTCCTGGAGTAGGTCGAGCTCATTTTCCGACATTTCTCCGTCAATCTCCATCACCCCGTCCTCCCATTCCACCTTCATCATCGCTTCGTTACTCTCCACCTCCATCGTAGCGCCTCGGATATTCTGCCGCGTTTCTTAACCTGACAAGCGCGATATAGACGTAGGTGCTAGGGTAGTTATTTGTGCATTTCTAGCCCTGGATTCTGACAGAATTCGTTATATTTACAATATAAACCATTATTTGTTTTCGGTATGCTTTTATTTTACATATATGATGTATATATGAACCTTCAAGAGTGCTAAAATAAGTGGGAAAAGCATTTGGGTGGTGAAAAACGAAGATATTGGCCACCCGGTCATAATCTCAGGCGAGAGAGAGAGACAGGCAGCCCTCCCCTCTCGCTGTCTGGGAGTCAACTGAGACGAGCGAGGCGGTGTGTGCCGGTGTCTGGGTGTTGCATAACGATCTTTTATGCAACCCACTTGTGCTACATTATCCGGGGAGAGAAAAATAACCGATAAATGATGATAATAAGAGGAAAAATAGGTGATAATTGAGGAGGGGAGGGAGGGGGGAATAAGGTGGGGAAGGAGGGGAGGGGGGTGGGTGAGATTTACATGGATGAGTACTGGAGGGGAATTATCTCACCTAGAGACAAATTCCTTTGTTTTGATAGGCCCTTTTTTTTTATGGAAGGCTTTTTTTATGGTCCTGCTTCCGTGAGGCCTATCGCGTTCCCTATAGGAAGCCTTCCGTGAGGCCTATCGCGCTTGCCGGGTTAACTCTTTGAATACCAGCGACGTGTGGTATATTTTATGCTAGCTATATTTAGACGATATTATGCAGCTTAGGAAGGATCTGTGGTAGTTAAAAGGGTAGGTTGAGAGAGTTTGAATCCTTATTATTGCTAGAGGTCCTTCCTAGGCCGAGTAAAATTGTCTAATAGTTGCCAGAATAGGATGAAAATTACATCTCTGGTACCACATGGGTTAACAATCCGTTCGATACTTACACAGACTATCAAATGAGAGACTATTCACCCACTGTCCAAAAACAAAGACCGGGTTCAATATCAATTCGTTCGGCAAATACACAGGTTATCAAATATTCAGCTATTAAATGAGAGACTATTCACCCACCGGCCAAAAACAAAGGCTGCGTTTCTTATCAATTAGTTTGGCACTTACACAAGCTATTAAATGAGAGACTATTCACCCACTGTCCAAAAACAAAGGCTGCGTTCCTTATCAATTAGTTTGGCACTTACACAAGCTATTAAATGAGAGACTATTCACCCACTGTCCAAAAACAAAGGCTGCGTTCCTTATCAATTAGTTTGGCACTTACACAAGCTATTAAATGAGACTATTCACCCACTGTCCAAAATCAAAGGCTGCGTTTCTTATCAATTCTGACATGTTTTTTAACAATCCGTTCGGCACATACACAGTATCAAATGAGAGACTATCTACCCACTAGGTTGGCACATATACAGGCTATCAAATGAGAGACTAGTATACACCCACTGTCCAAAAACAAAGGCCGGGTTCCTTATCAATCTGTCCGTGTCAAATGAGAGACTGTCCACCCACTGGCTCGGCACATACACAGGTTATCAAATGAGAGACTATTCACTCACTGTCCAAAAACAAAGGCCGCATTTCTTATCAATCCGTTCGGCACATGTACAGGATATCAAATGAGACTATTCACCCACTGTCCAAAAATAAAGTCCCTTCACTGTAAAATTATTATCATAGACACACAGTTCAATTATGCTCTATAGTTGCACATGGGGGAGACAACCTTATAAAAATCAGGCTGGATGGGACTCATCAGCCTTGGTCGGCAACCCATCAAGGGGAATAAACCTTATACAAAATACCGACGGGAGGTGCAGTGGCGAACTCTACAAGAGATATACAGTATACACAGATAGATTTATGTATACAGTATACTGTATTTTTTCTTTTAAATTGTAATACAGTACAGGTAATAAATAGATAGATAGATAAATAGATAGATAGACAGTCTTCACATATTTCTAACAGCCCATTTATATACCGTGTTCCAAATAGATAGTCAAGAAATTATGAACCCTAACCTCTGCATCTTAAAAAAAAGGGCTAAAGCAAATGGGCGGTAAACTTCCACACCTATGCCTTGGCTGACCCTTCCCAATTGGTAGAAATATTTGCTTGATTACTCGTCGATTGTGAATTATACACACCTATTCCCTAGCTGACCCTTCCCAATTGGTAGAAATATTTGCTTGATTACGCGTCGTTTGTGATTTATAGAGGTTAGCTGACTGGCTGACCCTTCCCAAATGGTAGAAATATTAGCTCGATTACTCTAGTCGTTTGTGATTTATAAAGATTAGCTGACCCTTCCCAAATGGTAGGGATATTTGCTTGATAACTCTTGTCGTTTGTGAGTTATAGAGGTTAATGTTCAAGAGTTTTGGCCTACTTCTTTGGAACAGGGTATAGTACTAGCTAGGAATCTCCTACTCGACGAGACAGAGAAACGGGCGAGGGAACGCGAAAGTGGTCCCGGACCCTGAGAATAGGAACTTTAAGTTAAATGTTTCTGTTCGGGCTCTGTCTCGTGTCGGCCACCTCCAGCAATGGGATATGTGTCTGAGTATAAAAAAATAAATAAATAAAACAAAAAAAAAATCTTCCACGCCGTAGAATGTCAAGTTAACCCTTTCAAGCTCCAATACACGTTTGTGTTCTGTTTTCTGGCTACTATTAGATGATTTTATTCAGATTAGTAACGGTATACGGAAGTCAAAGGGTTGATTGAGACAGTATTTACCCTTTCAATACCCACAGATCCTTCCTAAGCTGCGTAAAATCGTCTAATGATAGCCAAAATAAACTGCTAAAACGCGCCAGAGCTTCAAGGGGTTAATACCTCTCCCTCTAGATTACACAATGTTTTCTATTGGCTATAACTTAAATAATAACTATGAACTACATAATTATACAGATCACACATACATAATTATATAAAGAATTTTTCACATAAATTATCAAAGTTTTCTACTAATTCTCGGTATAACTTAAAAAAAAAAAACTATGAAATGCATATACAGATCACATGTAAATAATCATATACAAATATTTCACATAAATTATCAAGGTTTTCTGATGATTTTGGCTATAACTTAACCCTCCCGCCCCGGCTACGCATTATATAAATATTCCCCGAAATCCGGGTGTTTTGGCCGAAAAACATCTAGGCTAGGCTACCGTATCATTGTTATGCTGACTGCTTCCCGCATTCCCGCGCATCCCCAAGCGTAGCTGTGTTATTTACCTGTAGAATGGCGTTAAGTAGAGCTCTCTAAGTCAAGTGCTTGATTTGTGATGATTTCATTGGAGATAACTTTATGGCCAAAACAGCCACTTTACACTACTTTTCGATACTTAACAACAACATACAGGCACACACGAACAAGCGACGCTCTCCTTCTTGTGGCCGGAGATGCGGGGCGTCGGTCCAGCCGGCTGTTGTTTACATGCGTCGGACCGACGCCTCGCACACGAAGCTCACAGGCTTTCAAGCAATGGTACAATGTTGTACCACCCGGGTTCCTGGGGGCAAAACATAATGGTACACACGTGTACCACCCGGGGTTGAAGGGTTAAACATTTCCCATAAATTATCAAGGTTTTCTTCTGATTTTAGCTAGAACTTATCAAAATTATGAAATGCACACAGGCACTCCTCACTTAGTAGTTTCATTAAGTCACTGTTCATTAATTTGGACAAAAAATTCACCCAATATTGCTGTTTCCTTATTAACTTTTTCAGGCTCCTAAAATGCCATTTAGTATTTGTATATAAAATTCTCTTAATCTCATAATAGGAACCAGATTAACTTGCTCATGTGGTGATGTACACCGTATGTGGTGGATTGTGTTCTTTTATTTCATAATTTTATTTTGCTAAAGCGTTATTTCCACATAGCGATTTTGATTACGGTAGTTCTTTTCTTACAAATTATTTTACAGTAGATCCTCTGGAAAAAAGGCAAAATAGGCCTGTGTATCCAGCTCAGTGCCAGTACTTGCACTGCTGCGGATGTTCACGGTGTTGTCGGCAGCAGACGCAACATTTTTACTATTCTGTATTTTCGCTTTGTAATCAAACTTCAAATCTTGTCTTCCCCATGCTTCATCAAGATTACTTTCAAACTTCTTTACTGATTCGGAATCGACTACATACCTTTACCTTTATATTGTCTCGTCCCAGTTTTGGTTTGTTTATTTTGCAAGTTTTACATTGTAATTTATTACCGTTTCTATCATTACTATATATTTATGCTGTGGGCCGTGGTGTGGTCGGTTGCGCGTCTGACTGCTGATCGAAGGGTCGGCAGTTTGATCCCACACCGTGCCATAGGTAGACGTCAAGGATTTGGACACTCAGCTCAAGGGATTCGCGGAAAATGTCCAGTTAAGTCCCTGTCAAAAGAGAGTACAGTGTTAAAAATTACAGATCACACGTACGGTCACGCTATTAAGTCATGTCTCAGCTGTCCTTACGTTTGGCTCTCTCTGTGCTGTATTAATGTCTGTCAGATGTTGAATAGGGTAGCGTTAAAAATGACATACCATATACAGATTACATGTACGGTCACGCTATTAAGCCTCGGAATCCGGGAGGCCTCATATGAGGTAAACAAAAATATTGGCAGGAATCCGGGAGGCCTCATATGAGGCAAAATGCGCGGCTAAAAATCGCCGCTAAAATCATCATAACTCGGCAACCACGCGTCGTAGCGATGTCATCTCAATGGCAGTCTACAGACAACAAAAAGTTCTACAATTTGCAAAACAATTTACTGCTCTAGGTGGTCTCAATCAGTAGCTACTGAATTATGAAGCTTGACTGTACGAAAATGGCCCCGGACACAGCGATCGGGATCATATGAGGACCCCCGGATCCGATTGGTTAAGTCATGTCTCAGCTGTCCTTACGTTTGGCTCTCTCTGTGCTGTATTGTCTGTCAGATGTTGAATAGGGTAGGTACGGTCACGCTATTAAGTCATGCCTCAGCTGTCCTTACGTTTGGCTCTCTCTGTGCTGTATTAATGTCTGTCAGATGTTGAATAGGGTGAGTAAATGTAGGAACAGGTTAGTATATCAAAAGAGAATACAGCGTTAAGGGGAGACTGGCCGTTTGTTTGGTCTATTAATTCATTTATTCATAGAAAATAAAAAAAATAAAAATAGGAAAAGTGGGGATTGGGCCTGAGCAAATAGATAGATAGATAGATAGAATAGATTTTTTTAGTTTCCTCCCTAGACCTCCATCAAGCTTAGAAAAACACCCCTTAGAACCCTCCTCAAGATAAATTTGTAAATTTTTCGGCAGAAAAATGTCTCGGCCAAAGGCTGGTTCCTCTTAAAATTGCAGGCTCGTTATCGCTCGCCAGGAAAAAATTGACACCTAAATGGCACGAAAGGTCTTATAATTGACAACGAAATGGGGCGAAAGGTGTTAAAATCGCCAAAATAGTGGGCCAAACGTCTTATAATCACAAAACTAGTAGGGCTAAACATATCAGCATATGCCCCCCATGCAGGCTTAGCTAGAGATGTCAAAGAACGGTTCTGGAATGAATTACTAGGGGTGGTTGTCGGATGCAAGGAAGGGGAGTTAAGCGGCAGTCACACTATGAAGACTTAAGGGAATTACCGCGGCGACTTAGAGGTCTTAAGGAGGACTTCATCTAAGTCACCGCGCGTCGTGGGTGGTCCCCGCGCATCCCCACGGTACAGTACGGTACGATGGGTGGCCAGGATGGTCGTGGCTGGTTTCGATTTGCTTTGAACATGCAAGAGGCATGGAAAATTGGTCGCCGAGCTAGCCGCGGTCGTGAGGGGGACCAGTAGCCGACCAGTCCGCGCCGTGTGGCACCATGCGTCGCCAAAGCGTTGGCCCCCGACACGCGCCACGTGGCGGGGCTCGCGCGCCAGTGCGAGTAGGGGACCTGCGTAACACGAAGGCCGTCAAGTTGCCTTCCTTTTGCCGTCCTGTTGCCTCGTTGCACCGCATGACGCCGGCGGTCTGCTATGCTAGGTCTCCGTGTAGCCCCATCCATGATGCCGTGATCCGTGATGCCGTCCAGCCTGCCTCAGGCAGACATTTACTCTTGGTCAAGTTACGGATGATCGGCAAAGACAATCGGCACTCCTTGAGTCGCCGCGGTAATTACCTTAAGTCTTCATAGTGTGACCGCACCTGTAGTAATTGTGGAAGGAGACTTGAATGGGCATGTCGGGGCAGGTGCCGACTGATATGAGGGCGTGCACGGAGGACAGGGTTATGGCCGTAGGAACCTGGGAGGCGAATACATACTGGAGCACTGTACTGCCACGGGGATGGTGGTGTGTAATACTATGTTTAGGAAGAGGATGAGCCATCTGATAACATATGAATCAGGTGACTCCAGTAGCCAGATAGACTACTTCCTTATCAGCAAATCTGACAGGATATGGGTTAGAGACACTAAGATCATACCAGGTGAAGAATGCATCCCCCAACACAAGTTCCTAGCGTGTGACATGTGCCTAGGTAGAGTTCCTGTTAAAAAGAAAGTTCATTTGCCAAGAAGGAAAGTATGGTTGTTGGAAAAAGAGGAGTACATTGACAGATTCCACAACGAAATTATGGAAATCGAAAGGAGAATGGGTGTTAGGCCAGATGTTGATAGCAAATGGAACTTTGTAGAGCACAGCCTCCTCGATACCACAGACAAAGTCTGTGGCAAAACAAAGGGGCCACCCAGACATAAGTTCTGGTGGTGGAACAACGATGTCGAAGCTGCAGTCGGAGAGAAGAAGAGATGTTTCAAAGGATGGAAGGAAGTTGGCAGAAAGGAAGAATACCTGTCCGCCAAACGTAATGCTAGAAGAGAGGTCTACAGGGCAAAGAAAACTATACAGGATAGCGTAATAGAACAAGTTTGCAGCACTAATAATACCAATGGAGTTTATAAATTAGCTAAGAATGTGAGGGAATGTAGCCAGGACGTCGTGGGTGTAAGATGCATAAATAATGACAGTGGCATGACTGTTTACACAGAAAAATAAATCAGAGAGGCATGGAAGGAGTAGTATGAAAGACTGCTTAAGGTGGAGTTTGAATGGAACAGGGAACAGCTCAGCACTGTAGTCCTATTTTTATTTGATTTGATTTTGTTTTTATTAGTATTATTAGTTTTTTCTTTGGGGGGGGGGGGACTCAAGACAGAGCCAGAATAGGGACAACACAACAGAAAACAATGAATATACAAATTCACACTCATCTAGAAGACACAGAGCCAGAATAGGGACACCACAACAGAAATCAACGAATATACAAATTCACACTCATCTAGAAGACCCAGAGACCAGGGTCACCAAGGTCCCTCCAGCACTTCCCCGGCCCACGACCACCCGGAGAGGTTCCGATCTCGGCAGGCAGACATGCAGCAGAGCGAAACCACAAGCCCGTCTTGTGTTGTCGCAGGCATCACACCTCTGAATATCACAGTCTCTACTTCTGTTTTACTATGTACTGTACTGTATGCATTGCTCACTCTTACTCTCTCTCTCCTACTGCTATATTGGTATGAATGAAACAAATATTATATTTGACACATATTTTATAAACAACTGCAGTAAATTAAATGAACATGAGGGGTTTACATAATTAAATGAACATGAGGGGTTTACATAATGAACATGAGGGGTTTACATAATTAAATGAACATGAGGGGTTTACATAATGAACATGAGGGGTTTACATAATGAACATGAGGGGTTTACATAATGAACATGAGGGGTTTACATAATTAAATGAACATGAGGGGTTTACATAATGAACATGAGGGGTTTACATAATGAACATGAGGGGTTTACATAATTAAATGAACATGAGGGATTTACATAATTAAATGAACATGGGGGGTTTACATAATTAAATGAACATGGGGGGTTTACATAATTAAATGAACATGAGGGGTTTACATAATGAACATGAGGGGTTTACATAATTAAATGAACATGAGGGGTTTACATAATGAACATGAGGGGTTTACATAATTAACATGAGGGGTTTACATAATGAACATGAGGGGTTTACATAATGAACATGAGGGGTTTACATAATTAAATGAACATGAGGGGTTTACATAATGAACATGAGGGGTTTACATAATGAACATGAGGGGTTTACATAATGAACATGAGGGGTTTACATAATGAACATGAGGGGTTTACATAATGAACATGAGGGGTTTACATAATGAACATGAGGGAATGAACATGAGGGGTTTACATAATGAACATGAGGGGTTTACATAATGAACATGAGGGGTTTACATAATTAAATGAACATGAGGGGTTTACATAATGAACATGAGGGGTTTACATAATTTACCTTTGTGTTGTGACATTAACCTGGCCAATCCCAGCGACGGCTATATCCGTCAGTAGATAAGTAACTCCCCAGTCCCAGCGACGGTTATAGCCGTCAGTAATGTACTTGTCTTGTAACTGCCTGTACAAGGCTAATTGTTTTTTTTTAAGTCTTGTCAAAAAAAAAAAAAAAATATAGATTCATTCTTGCCTCATCTCTTGAGGTGAAAAGGTGGTATCTCCTGTCATTTTGGCCACATTGCTTGGGACTGCTGGGGACTTTTATTACTGTATCTTACGGTACAGTACGGACGGGTTAAGGGGGTCACCGTTTTGTTTTATCTTTGTCTCCTTTTCTCTCGCTTGTATCTATTTGGCCCCATTCAGCCAACTGTTTATCCCATCCAGGTGTCGATTTCTTCCTGGCGAGCGATAGTGAGCAAGCAGTGTATGGAGAAATCCGGCTTTGCCGGAGAAATTTTTCTATCGAAATATTTACAAATTTAGCTTGCTGTTAAAAAATATATATATATAAGCTGGCTCACTACCGCTCGCCAGGAAAATATTGACACCTGGATGGGGGTAAACGTCTTAAAACAGTAGGCTGAATAGGGCCGAATGGATACAAGCCAGAGGGAGAGAAAGAGAAAAAAAGCAAGGTGGGCCCCCTTAACCCCACATATCCATCTCACCATTCTCTTCTCATTCCGTTCCATTTTATTGATTCTATTGATATATAATGAAATTTAAAGCTAAAGAGCCAGAAATATACACCTGTTAACCTCCTTAACCCCACATATCCATCTCACCATTCTCTTCTCATTCCGTTCCATTCTATTGATTCTATTGATATATAATGAAATTTAAAGCTAAAGAGCCAGAAATATACGCCTGTTAACCTCCTCCTTGGAACTTCTGTATGTACGGTCGCGCTAATAAGTCGTGTCCCAGCTGTCATTACGTTTGGCTTGCTCTGTGCTGTATTAATGTTGCCTTTATGGACTTGGAGAAGGCCTATGACAGAGTGGATAGAGAAGGTTTGTGGAAAGTACTTAGAATATACGGAGTAGAGGGCAAGTTGCTGAAAGCAGTGAAGAGCATGTATGAGGGTGCAAAGGCGGCAGTACGTGTGGAGAGTGAGCAGAGCGAGTTCTTTGACCTGAATGTTGGTTTGAAACAGGGGTGTGTGATGTCCCCGTGGTTGTTTACTGTATATATGGATGGAGTCATGAAAGAAATACTATCAAGAGCAGTGGATGTTGGTGTATCGCTGAAAAGGGAGGGAATTGAGTGGAAGCTACCTATACTGCTGTTTGCGGATGATACAGTTCTGATGAGTGATAATGAATGGGAGTTGCAGGGTCTGGTAAATGAGTTTGGAACAGTGTGTGAAAAACGGAATTTGAAGGTAAATGTGGGGAAGAGCAAGGTTATGGTCTTCAAAAGGGGTGAAGTCACAGAGTGTGAGGTGAAGCTGAACGGTCAGGCTATGGAGATCGTCAACTCTTTTAAGTATCTGGGCAGTGTGTTGAGTAAAGATGGGACTATGGATGAAGAAGTGCGGGAGAGGGTACAACAGGGGAAGAGGGTTGTGGGAACGCTAAAAGCAGTAACAAGAAATAGGGTGGTCAGTATGGAAGTGAAGAAGTCCTTGAATGACAGTGTGGTAATCCCGACACTGACTTACGGAAGCGAAGCATGGACGTTGGTTGAGAGACTCAGACCTAGAGTGAGAGCAGTGGAAATGAATTACTTAAGGAGTGCGTGCGGAGTTACATGGAGGGATAGACAGACTAATGAGGAAGTAAGAAGGAGGTGTGGTGTGGAGGTAGATGTGCTGGAAAGTGTGAAAAGGAACAACTTGAGATGGTTCAGCCATATGGATCGTATGGAAAGCGAGAGAATGACTAAGAGGGTGTACGAGAGCGAGGTGGAGGGACAGAGAAGGAGAGGTAGACCGAATGAGAGGTGGAAGGATGGAGTGAGGAAGTACATGAACAAAGGCGGTGCTGGTTGGGGGGAGGGGCGTCAACTGACTGGGGACAGAGGTGCATGGGGGCGGTTCGTTCATGGCCACCCCTTCGGGGATCACGGCGTCAGGCAATAGATAGATAGTGTAGGAACAGGTTTGTATATTTCACTCGATATGAAGAAATGAAGCTTAGATATTGCTGATACCAGTTATTGATTAAAACATACTTGGTACCGAGCATTTACTTATTAGCGCGACTGTACAGTGGCCCACATGAGTTTGTATCCACTGATGATATGCATGGAAGGAAACATAGTGTGTGGTGTGGAGGTGTGGTGGAGTGGTCTTGCCACTGGCCTGGTAATCCAAAGGTCCCGGGTTCAAATCCCGATGTATCAATGGGAAGATATTATTGGGATGGAATTTGTGCTGTACCTAGTATCAGTGCATTACCACAAGCCCACCGAAACGTCAATAAAATACCCTCATTGTTCCCTGATTAAATAGCACTGTATGAATATTCCCATATTCAAAATATGCTACAGGGGTGCAATGCCTGGTGAGTTATCTGCTCAACAGGTGGCGTTGTGTGTGTGTAAGTGTGAGAGTCCGAGTGTAGGGAGTGAGACAGTGAAGCACGGGAACGAGGTGGCTTCAGAGATGGGGTCGTTTCGGGCCATGAGTGAGCACCGTGCCTCATGTGAAGGCAAGATGGCAGGTGCTCGTTGTACTCTACGTGCTTCACATGTCTCACTCCCTAGACTGGAACAAGACCTCACGGGCTTCACTGTTCATTGTAAAGCGGTGAATGTTAAGGCTCTCAGCCTATGCCCGAGAGGAAGTAAGTTGGAATATAGAAAAAAAAAAAAAAAAAAAAAAAGTATCATTGAATTAGGAGTGCCTATACGGTCGCGCTAATAAGTCATGTCTCAGCTGTCATTACGTTTCGCTCGCTCTGTGCTGTGTTAATATAGGAACATGTTTGTATATTTCACTCGATATGAAGAAATGCAGCTTATATATGGTTGATACCAATTATTGATCAAAACATACTTGGTGCAGAGACATCACTTATTAGCGCGATTGTACTGTAGTTTCTTATGTAATAGTTACATGATCAATCAATGGTTATACAGTATATCAAATACTTCTTGTATGTCCAACTCTTTTTGTATGTATATACTCAGGCATATACTCCATAGCTGGGGGTGGCCAACTCGAGACAGAGCCCGAACAGGCAAAAAAAAAAAAAAAAAAAATCACTCGCATCTAAGTCACCCAGGAGAAGACCCAGAGACCAAGGATCACTAAGGGCCTCCAGCACTCCCCTGGTCCCAGACCTCCCGTAGGGGTTCCGGTCTCAACAGGCAGACACGCAGCGGAACCATACCACAATTAGGTAAATACAATGCCCGCCCACCTAACATCCAAGCATAACCCTTTTTTTACTTTTATAAATCAAATCGCTGGGTGGGTAAGAATTCATGTGGGCAACTGTACGGTCGCACTAATAAGTCATGTCTTGGCTGTCGCTTTGTTTGGCTTGCTCTGTGCTGTAGTAATGTCTGTCAGATGTTGAATAGGGTGGGTAAGTGTAGGAACATGTTGTTTATCTCACTTGAAATGAATTAATAAAGTTAAGATATTGCTGATACCAACAATTATTGATCAAAATATACTTAGTGCCGAGACATCACTTATTAGGCCAACTGTACCTCTATACTGTACAGTGTGGAAAAGCACGGTATTTTTTGTTTTTTTGTTTTTGAAGATTTGAATGAATATAAGAAGGAATACTGTACAAGAAAATTAACATGAAATAGCATTGTCTTGGACATTGTATCACTTACAAAGACATAATTTGAACTATAAACTATAATATTATTACAGATAAGGGCTGGACCTGTCCAGAGTGAAGTTTGGCATCCTCTACCCAATCTTAGCTGTTTCTGAATGTCTCTTTTCCTACTTAGGGGGCGGGAGGCTAGGAATCCTCCTCTCCTTGTATAATTCACCTTCTAAACAAGATAGAGAAAGGGGCGAGGGAACGTGAAAGTGGTCCTGGACTCTAAGAATTGGAACTTTAAATATTGTTTCTGTTCGGGCTCAGTATCGGGTCGGCTACCCGCAGCTATGGGGTATGTGCCTGAGTATATACATTATTACATACATTACATCCCTCACTATCCGATGCCCAGATTTAGGATATTATTATAGGTTTTTAGGTGTTAGGGTTTGGGTTTTGGCTGGTCCCAGAGTGCATCCCTATTTACCCCATTAATTTTAGGGTTTGCTATACATACATAACATTTTAAGACCGAGTGCTCCACACGTACGTGCAGCTTCAGTCTCTTGTCCTAATGGCGGCGTTCCAGGCAAACCTGTTAACCCGGCAAGTGCTGGAAGACTCTTAAGAGTTTCCCCGGGCGACTGCGGGAAAACTCTTAAGATCCTGGGCCTAAAAAAATCCATTTAAAACACCCCATTTTTTTTTTTTTTTTTTTTTTTTTGCCCCTGGGTTATGCCAAATATCACTCCTCCACATCCCCTCCTTCAGTTATCACCTATTTTCCCTGTTATTCCCTTATTCTGTGGTCTATTTTCGTGCTAACATTAGCGAGTTGGTAGCAGGGCGTTGTCATCACTGTTACCAAGCGTGGGAAAGAGCGAGAGAGAGACTATTGCGTAACAGTGTCTCTCCAGACAAGGGGAGGGGAGGAGGGGAGGGAGGTTGCCTCAGCCATACATTATGTAACTCCCGGCCTGTATCACCGATTTTGACCATCCAAACGCTGTTTCCACTTGTTTTATTGCTGTAACAGGTTAATACCTTTATAATGCTATTTATGGTAAAATAACGATGTTAGTGATGGGAACAGCTCAAATACGTGCGCACAGGCGTGTGGTGTCTCATACCCCCCATGCGCACGTCTTAGGTTAAGGGCTGCTTCACTTGTCAAGTTGTTAGATTTGAGATCGGCACGTATAGTCCGATCCCAGGTCTTCCTCAGTCCCTTGGTGCAGCTCCCTCCACAATCACAGACCTGCTTTTTTTCACCCAATTTTGTTCATCCATTCTCTCCACATGTCCATACCATCCCAGTCTACTTGTACGCATCACCTCGCTAACACTCTTTATACCTAAACGTCTCCTCAGCTCAACATTTGTTATTCTATCCTGTAGCCTGGCCCCACACATCCATCTCACCATTCTCATCTCATTACGTTCCATTCTGTTGACATCCTCTACTTTAACGGCCCATGTTTCTGAGGCATACGTCATTGCACTTCCAACACATGAGGGATACACCTTTCCCTTCAGGGGGAGAGGCATTCTTTTCATGGTCAGGATTGGCAGCAGTTCTCTGAACTTCCCCCAGCCACATCTAATTCTAGCAACATTGGCAGCCTCGGCCCCACCACCGGCAGAGATGGTATCTCCAAGGTAACAAAACTTGTTCACCAGCTCCAATGACTCATTTCCAAAATTCACAGCTACAGGATCATCAATTAACACAAGCTCGCCTTTGCACACTACTCACTCGAATTTCTCTATTTCTGACTTATCCTTCGGCAGGGGTCCCTTTATTCTACTACATCGCTTATTCCCATGGTGCACCCAGCAACGACAGATGCTACATTTCTTACAGTTTCTTACAGTTTTTTACAGTAGATCCTCTGGAAAAAGGCAAACTAGGCCTGTGTATCCAGCTCAGTGCCAGTACTTGCACTACTGCGGTCGTTCACGGTGTTGGCGGCGGCAGCAGCAGACGCAATTTTTTTACTATTCTGTATTTTTGCTTTATAATCAAACTTCAAATCTTGTCTTCCCCATGCTTTATCAAGATTACTTTCAAACTTCTTTATGGATTCGGAATCGACTACATACTGGGGCAGTGCGTTCCACTTATTTACCACTCTATCACAAAATGAGTTCTTTGCCTTTTCAAGCCTATTTCTTTCTTTGTAAATTTTCTTAGTGTGTCCCCTCATTCTTGTTCCCTCCCGCATCAAGAAGATACCTTCACACACATCCTCATCGTACTTTCCTGACACTATCTTAAAAGTCTCTATCATATCCCCTCTCTTTCTCCTATATGCCAGTGTCGGAAATCCCAGTGTCCTCAACCTCTGCTCATAGCCCGCGTTCTTCAACGTTGGTACCAGCTTGCTAGCTCTCCTCTGCACTTTCTCCACTGCTTCTATATCCTTTACCATATATGGAGCCCACACCTGGTTCGCATATTCCAGGTGCGGCCTAACCAGCGCTGTATAGAGATTCCTGAAGATTTCTTCGTCAAGTGACACAAATGTCCTCCTTATCAGCCCTACAATTCTATTGGCTTTGTTTATCTTTTCCGCTAAATGTTCTGAGAAATTTAACTTATTGTCTATCACTACTCCTATATCCTTTTCTGCATTCACTTCCTCCATTGCTTCATACATACTGTATCCTACCTTGCCTATCTTGTTTGTCCCAATCCGCATGTGCTTTCATTTTTTTGGATAAAAAGGCATTAACCAATGTTCAGACCATCCCTTCATGCCCTCAACATCTCCTTGAAGCAAACCCACATCTTCCTTACTCCTCACTCTTCTATACAGCTTAGTGTCATCCGCATACAGGTATATCTCACTTACATTAGTTATAACTTCAGGTAAGTCGTTGATAAATATAACGAACAGTAGTGGTCCCTGAGGTACTATTGTGGACATAAGTCCTGATACACCTGCCCGGCAGAGAATCGTGAATTGTGTTGGTAACATTGATACACCCCCCACCCCCACTCCTTTTCCCGGGCGTTTCCGCACCCTCCTCAGCTCCCTGCCTTGGAGTGGCTTCGGTCACCTGGGCTTTGTTAGTGGTAAGCAGGGAGGGTTTTGTGGGGGCGCTCGTTTATGGCCTTGGCCTTGCTCAAGACCTTGAGGCTGTTTGGCCAGACAGCCTGGGGAACAACAACAACAACATCAACTCCTTCCCCTCTCTACTACCCCCTCTCAGCCAAACCCTCCCTTCCTCTTTCTTTCCTGTTTCACGTCTGTAAGCCCCTCCCCCTGGATTGTTTCCACCACTGTGACTATAACCAGGGCCCTAACTATAGGATGATAAATATCACAATAAGCTATCTCTCCTTCATTTCTCTCATGTCTCCCTCTATCATCGTATCTATGTATTTTTATGCATGCTTTCCAAATCTTCTTCCTAAAATGAAATAACATATCGTTAAGATAGCAATAGGTTACGTAGCTCATGTTCATATTTGCCAATTATTATAAACCTAGCTCAATATAAGGTGTTATGATCCATTCGATTATGTAAGCATATTAACGATATAATGTTATCTAAGTCAGATACAATTGAGACTTTAATATACTTTTACATTCTCATAGTTCAATTAAGTTATGATTAAGTAAACCCATATATCCCAATATCTGGAATAGGCATGTATTTATGTGTTTTACTGTATAAATACAATACTATTAAAAAAAATCATTGACCCACTCATAAAATGGGTACCTTGATTCAATGCATTGAATATTAAGTTAAAAATATATGGTTACGTGTGTATTCTCAATACAGTATTCACCTGTCAACCCACCTCCCCCTTAACTACGGCAGCTCACACTAATCTATTCATATTTCGTAACTAGTCAACTCAAACACACGGTCACACACATTAATGTAACATTACACATTACACAAACTTGCATGTTATTTTCTTACTTGAGGAGATTTGGCGTCTTTCAACTGCCTCAGCGAGCGCTGCTCCCTCCGAGATTAACCCTTTCTGTACCAGGGTTCCGTTTATTTTTTATTTAGCTATATTTAAGCAATTGTATGCAGCTAATGAAGGATCTGTGGTATTAAAAAGGGTTAATTGAGATGGTATAAAGACGTTTAACTGTTAAACTTCCTTCTTTTACTGAATAATAATGTTAATAAATAACTATGCTCCATTCACTGGAGAGGGTGAGAGTAAAATGCCACAGGAACGCTGTGGTACGAAAATCCAGAGAGCGAAACCTCCAACCCTAACGAGCCACAGGAACAAAAATCCTGAGAGCGAAACTACCATCCCCAACGAGATCCCAGGCCCCTTTTTCCTTTCCCGATTTGGTCTCTCTTTCTCTCAATTCATTCCACATATTATACGTCTCACAATCACAGTCTTCTAATATACAAACCACAATACTTTACTCACTGATATTCTTGATGTACCACCTAAGTATGTATTTAATTAGGTAACCACCATACAGGCTATAATACTTTCATTGTGTAGGTTCGAGGCGATCTAAGACACCTTAACTTCCATTTCACACCAAATCAGATCGTGATTACGTCAGCCCTGTATTTAGTTATATAACAATCATAGCCCCCCCATTTTAAGTCTCTAACCTCCCGTGGTTTTATCCACTAACTATAGATTCTCAACCTTTAACCACGACTCTATACACCCTAAAATGCCCCAGAACGAGAAGCCCACCACAGAAGCCACGAGCGAACACCACACAGAAACACCTGAAAGAAAGGTCCACAGAACGAAAGGACCAGCTGACCGAGCCAGCCAATTCAGACAGGCCCAAGCCCGCAGGGCTAAGCAGCTCCAGGCCGCACCTACATACCTTTTCTAAACTGACCATTTTCCACACCTCACGTACACTACCCCCTCGTGTCCTACACTCCTAACTACAAAGATGATGAACAGGAATATACATTCATATTAAAAACACCCATGCCCTGTCCCTACGTTGAGCCAATGCCAACACATCAGACAGCCATAATTATATCTATGTATGTTCTTACATCCGAGAAGTAGATGTTATATACCTTAGAAGTTAATACACCCATGCTGTAACGTAATCCTTACCCCAACCAGAGATTGTATAGATAACCTTTGTTACCAGTATCTATCATAGTACCTCGAAACAATAACGCAGTACCCCTACGAACTGCCGCTTTCCTTGGGTCTATATTTCATAGATAACGTAGTTCCGAGGGACACCTAGACGTACACAAAAAGCGTGTCAAATAATAGGTCCATAACCCCTCGTATGTACGAGAAATAATACACCATGTTTTTCCTTACTTTCTCCACAAGTCACGCACACACCTACAGTTAACCTCCTTCTCCCCCACCGCCCCACAGTCCACATGATTCTATCTTTTCCAGACTCATATACCACCCCATATTTGCATCCCCCGGTAGCATTTGACTAACGTACTTTCACTGTCTTTTCAAACTCCAATATCAATTGTAGCCTAATGCCACCCCCACACCCAGGGACCTTAGGGGCAAATTTCCCTGTAGCCCCTGAGCTTCCCCCCCCCCTCTCATTAAGACACCCGCGCTTCTCGACTCTTGTCCGACCTAGCCTCTCTCTCATACCTCTTGAAGATCCTTTATTTTTCCGTTGCTAACGCTCTCCAACCTTTTATATATATACTCCTATCCAGCCTGCCTTCCCTTAGTAGGCCAGAACAACATTAGAACTTTACTAACCCCTTGCATGCCATCTATTCTCTTACAACCCATTCACAACCCTGCACCCCATGGTCGTCGGTGCGAGGCTCGCCGCCTCGCCAGTAACTAATTTCTATTGCCATACTTCCAGATAAATGTGGCAGAGTTAGCAACCCGTCTCCACCACACCAAGCAAGCAAACCATGAAATTAACAACCAACCGATTATAACCAGCTAGCCAAGGCACCTTCGGTTTTGATATTAAAAACACCCACTTCTGTCTCATAAATAGAGGGTTATTACAAACACTGGTGATATGGCAAGCCCCTAGCCACAGCCGCCGGACGACCATCACAGAGAGAGGGCGCCCAGCTACCCCTTTTTACCCACCCGAGGAGGGAGACCCCCACCCCCGCGGAGGTATACCTGACCCCCTGTTTTGACTTCTGAGTCATTGCCAGGTAGCACAGGAATTCTTCCTATCAATGAACTAACCATGCATGACTAACACCTTTACTAACCTCTATTAACTCACAATAAACCATTTACCTTTCTTGCATACTCTGATCACTAAATTAGCACCTCAGCTATACCATAGAATGAAGATTGAACAATCTAAGAGAGACGCTCCTATCACAGCTGTCCCCATCCTCCTCGCAAAGTAGATCCAGTCTCTCTCCCCTAAATACTTCCAGTATAGCCAAAATAGTACCTCTTACTAAGGCTCAGTTATATTAAAATATGAAGGCTTCCTATAGCCATGTGCCACAACAGTAATCACCATCTTACCTAGTCCCCATATCTATTGAGAGCTCAAATAAGCCCATAAGACTCGAGATCCCTATTGTCTACAGGGTCCAGAACCGAGCCTATAAACCTAGCTCCCGCCCCCAGCCAAATCAGTTGAAAGCTAGACACCAACCAGTGGTCACTACCCTGAAGTTAACCTCTAGCTCTGCCCTTGTGTTGTTCCGGAGTTGAGAGATTCCAGAGCCGGCAGACTCCGTGGCAGATTTGTATAGAAGGACCTGTCCACGTATTTGAGAACTTCACACATATGGACCCCCTGGACGGCCGCGGAACCAGTCGTTAGCCCCCAACATCATGGACGCAAGATAACCAGGACCAGACCCATCAGATACTACCCAAGATTCCCTTTATCAGTACTACATTGTTACAGTGCTGTTTAGAGATTCACTTATTAATATTTCTACGAAGTGGCTATCTCTTTGCCCCAGTATAATTCATATAACCATTCAATTAGGAAGTGCTAAGCGTATCAGTGTTCATTAATTAACAGGCGATACTAACTCTCGTAATCAACCATATACCCAGATATTATTACATAGAAGTGAAACCCTAGTGATATCTGAATGTTCGCCCACTGATTTGCATTCTATGTATTTCTGAGACAAGAATATAAAACTTAGATCAGTACCCCCTGAGGTTACTAGAATTCCCGTGCTCTAAATACGCGTGTCTAATCTAGTCTGTGAACTACTACTTGTGCACCAGAGCTACCAGTAATAAATCTAACAGTGAATATGATTCTATAAGTAACATTGATGGTCTTCGGTATATAAACCTGTTGAATTAAAGCCAGTGATCAGAAGATTAATACCTGAATGTTGGAAGTGGGAGACTAGGCTCCATCCAGATCCACTTATGCTAGTGTTGTTCAATTCTATTATATTGTCTTGCACGAGTATTCTGCAGTGGTATATCAATAAACGTGATCGTGTAACTTGTTACCATGTGTTTCTTTGTGTTCTCTATTCCTCATACCTTGTATTGTGCATGCAGCCTTATATACCCAGTCATTTAGAACTCACATTACCCAAGTTAATCCTGTAGAAAAACAGGGCATAACAGTGAGATTAAAGTGTTCGGAGAGGCCACCTGTAAGTGGTGAAGGAAGTGCTACAGTTCTCCCTCCTTCCGAATGGATAGATGGACCCACGAGAGATGGTCTGGTTCTTCTTGTCCCTTCGATTACCATAAACAAATACAGAAGTGCAGTTCAGTCAAATATATATTTGGATTGCATGTATGTAAATTTACACCAAATTAATTTCGACTGTTTCATCATAACGTTGAGGCAAAATGCCAATATATGGTATGAAATTTGGGTAGGCTATGGTAAATATGGCAGTTGACACGAATTAGTAATTCGAACATAAGGCGGTGGAAATTTGTAAGACAAAACGGACCATAATTCCTTGAACATGACAAATTTATAGAACTAATATTTCTATATCTATATTAATCACGTGTGAACTAGCTTAAGGGATATCGTTCCGATGCAGGTGAATTTATATATCATAGAGCAGAGGACCTTGGTGAATCTTAGCTAGGCCATAAATAGAGACATTTTAGTAGCCCTTTTGGTACCGAAGACATCTCATATATATTTCACTATGGCTATATTCAGCCTATTATATGTAGATAAGAAAGGGGCTTTGGTAGCTATGGTGTTATTTGCGATAGTATGTAGCATTTCAAATAGTAGACGCCCTTCTTTAGCTTAATACAATCGTCTAATATTTGCCAGAATAATATTATGATGGAAACAATATCACTGGTGCTGAATGAGTTAAACCTCATCATCGTAGCATTAATTGGATGGGGAGATTCCTGCCCAATACCATTATAATAAAACACCAACCAAAGAAACTAATACAAAAACCAACAACCTAATGATTCATGAAGTAGGATATACATGTAATGGTTAAGGAATCTTGTAAATACTGAAACAGTGGGAATTCACCTAATGTAAATAAGATTATTGTTGTCCCTTTATTACTTTAAATATGTAATGTCCAATTATTTAATAGGTGTTTCAACAAAATTGTTATTGGGTTAAACAGATCATACAATAAAACATTGAATTATTAAGCCTATTTATTTTAATGATAATAAAATTAGGCTGTCCTCCAAAGAGATTAGATTTACACTGGAGTGGTAGAGGTATTGTTAAACACGCAGCGGAAATGTTTTGCGTTTGATTATCGTCTTGTCCAACAATAAGATTACCGGTAAAGTTTTTGGTTTCCTATGCAACACGTCATTAACCTGAGAGCACTATTGCTATAGCCTTATTTATATACGGTGGCATTTATTCGTACACTTGTTTTGTCCTAAATATTATTATATTGATTTTGTTTGTAGCTATTAGCTGTATATGCCATCAATTTGCTGAATATATTTTTTCAATCCAATATTTCTCAAATTCATGCTGTGAAAAGTAAATGCGAGGGTTGGTTACATATTATGAAATACCGGTACCATTTTCTTTCTTCCACGTGCAATTAATTGATATACAGTAGATAGATATATACAATGTTCACGTGTTCGTATATAGCTTATACGTGAAGAGTGTCCATGTAGGGCCGAACCTGTTGTATGCCAAGATACAAAAATAATCAGAAAAATAAAATAAAAATAAAATAATTGTATGAAATATATAAAATCACTTCTTCGCTCTGGGCTTTATTTACGGTACTTAAGAGAGAGAGAACACAAAAACGTTGTAGAAAGTCCTAAGCCGAAGTGTTTGTTGTGGTTTCACCATATACTAAATTCCCCAGGCAGTTTGTTTCAAAATTGGTTATTACAATAATATGATGCAGTGTAAATATTGTTTGAGCTATAGGTTATTTGTTAACAAATTACGGACGTGCACTTAATTAAAACACATAATTGGAAGTAATGTATAAACAGTTACAACAGAAACAATGTAACCTTGTGTCACCATTATAACTAATGGAGGTGATGGCGTGAGTGAAAACAAATGTGTGTGTGAAATGGTAGTAAATGAAGGCATATAAAGATGACAAAGATTCTACCTGTCAATTTATCATAAGTATTTGTGTCTGTAACTATGATAATAATACATGTGATAGATTGTCCTGCATCATTTAAGCTACTTCAATCGTGATTAATATAGATATAGAAATATTTCTATAATTTAATCACTGTTAACAAATTATAGTTTATCCTACATACTAAAGGTTCTTCTTACGCTGTATAAAATCGTCGAAAAAGGGTACAAGGGGTAAATGGTGTTGCAAGGTAAACCAAAGAATATCCTCCTGTCGGAGGCAATATTCAAACTCGAAACACTTAATACCTCTACCACACATTTACACATTTAAATAGGCAGTCACAGCATATGTTCCCTTGTTTGTGTTTACTGCATGATATCTACGTTATATATGTGTTCTATGTGATATTTTATAGCTCTTAAGGTTTGGATATAACTTATCACATTAGCATTATAATTCTAATTACTAAGACTTATCTAGTTTAATGAACAAATATAGAATAATAAAGATAAGTTTAATTAATTCAAATAATGTGATAATCTAGTGATATCCAAACCTTAAGAGCACAGCACTATTACAGAAAACACATAAATAACGCAGATATAATACCGTAAACACAACCAAGATATGAAATGCCATCCCTGCCTATCTTATTATTATTGTGAATAATAAGTGAAGCAGGGCCTGTGATTGGGTCTAAGACACATGGGCCAAGTCAGTCAATATTCATCTCTTACTTACCGTACTTTTTGGGTTTATCATTTCTTTATTTCACTTGTGTATAAATGTAATATATCATGACTCTTAAGATTTGGATATCACTGTAGATAGTTAAGTAATCATTAACATTATTAAAGCGTGTCTAGTATAATGAATGAATATAGAATAATAAATACAATAATACAGAAATTACCAGTTCTGCGACTCTTCTGGGACAATGAGCTACGGTATTGATAAAATGGGAAATCATGAACGTCGAAACAAACACCAACTAGGAGCTAGATATATGGTTCGAGTGAATGGATAGTAGCTACATTTGTAAGTCTTTATTCAATTAAGAAAGGAAATGTAACAATTAAAAGGCTTCATACTAGCTCAATTAATTCTTCCTTATCTGCACAACATTGTGTAAATACAGTAAACTTCCGTTAATCCGAAGGGCAGCGGACCGGCCCTCGTTCGTATTAGTGGATTTTTCGGATTATCGGACTTTACCCCCTATGAACCTGTGTATGACGAAAACATTGAGGCATTAGGCCACCCAAATGACACAATGGTGCACACACACATATCATATGTTCATGAAATCACTTCAAAAGTTTACCATTGTCATTGTAGCCTATTACCTACTTCAAAACATTCAGATTAATGGTCAAAGGAATCTGCTGATATAAACATAAACACCATATGTCCGCATCGTCGTCTTCTTCTTCTTCTTATTGTTTAAATGTGCAGTTTGCTTGGAGGGTTGTCTCCAGATTACTGCACAGGCGTTTAGATGGGACAGAATAAGAATAGAAGGGGAAAATCATAGAATGAGGAATGAAAAACTACTAAAAATTAGTCACTGAAGCCCCCCAACCGCGTCAAGGAGAGTAGTATCAGGGGGGTCCGTCTAGTCTACAAGCGAGTTTGTCTTGCTCTTGAAGATCAGATCAGATGTGGTTCGGGAAGTAATGACTTAACAACGGCACTTCCCTGAGAGGTTCTTGTTATTTTCCTTTTGTGATTTTCCTTTTGTGACGTGCTCTGTTATATTATATTGTATTGAAAGCACCCTTGTCTTGTTGTCTTGAAAGCACCCTTGGGACGCTCCGATCACTGAACTATAAATAGTAGCGTATCGGAACGTCCAAAGGTGCGTTTTCAAGCTCAAGACTGAATGCGCTTGCAGAAAATGCGGTGCAAGCCAGTAGCGCATCGGAGCGTCCCAAGGATGCGTTCTAGAGCAAAACAAACTCTCTAGCAGACGATGTGGTGTTTACGTTTATATCAGTAGCTTCCTTTGACCATTAATCTGAATGTTTTGAAGTAGGTAATAGGCTACAATGACAATGGTAAACTTTTAAAGTGAATTCATGAACATATGATGTGTGTGCTCCATTATGTGTCATTTGAGTGGACTAATGCCTCAAAAAGGGGACTTTGGGACTTCTTGAAATTCGGACCATCGGGTGAATTCGGATTTGGCCTCAAATTGAAAAATTCGGACTATTGGGAGATTCGAATCATCGGTCGTCGGATTAAAGGACTTTTACTGTATAGCTGTAATAAAACAAAGCACAACCCCGATAAGGAAGGGGTTATTCTCGGAGGGAGCCGTGTTCGTTGAGGCAGTTGAAAGACACCAAATCTCCTCAAGTAAGAAAATAACATGCAAGTTTGTGTAATGTAATGTCACATTAATGTGTGTGACTGTGTGTTTGAGTTGACTAGTTACGAAATATGAATAGATTAGTGTGAGCTACCGTAGTTAAGGGGGAGGTGGGTTGACAGGCGAGTATTGAGAATAAACACGTAACCATATATATATATATAACTTTTAATATTCAATTAATTTAATATAGGAACCCATTTTATGTGTGTCAATTATTTCATTCAATAATATATACACTTTGACAGTGAAATGCATACTTACTCCAAACAGTGGGATATAAGGGCTTAGATAATTATAACTGAATTGAAATATGATAATGCAAAATTAAATGAAAGGTTCAGTTGTATTTGACTTAAATAACATATATTGTTAATAAACTGCCATGTTCGAATGGATTATCAAACTTTATATTTTGTTAGGTTTGTATAAAATGGCAAATATACAATATACTGTATATGAAGTATGTAACGAAATGAGATATAATTTTAGGAAGAAGATTTGTAAAACATTCATAAAAATACAATGATTTGATGAGAGAGGGAGAAATAAAGAACGGCTTATAGACGTGAACAAGAAGGAAAGAAGTAGAGGGGGAAGGGAGGGCTTGGCTGAGAGAGTGTGGTATAGTGGGGATGGAGTGGGGGGACGGGGGGGGGGGGAATCAATGTTACCAACACAATTCGCGGATCCCTCTCAGGCAGGTGTAGCAGGACTTATGTCCACAATAGTACCTCACTTGTAATTTCCCTCCACCCCGAGCCTATTCCATTCACCAGTACCCTGTCTCCGATCTTTCAGGAAGGCTTCTATCCATTTCACACATTTCTCTCCCATACTATAGCTTCTAACTTTCTCTATTAACCTTTTATGTGGGACCTTATCGAAGGCCTTCATAAAATCGCAATATACCACATCTATAACATCACCATCCTCCAGAATTTGCATCCAATCATCTACCACCTTAATTAGCTGTAGTACCGTCGACCTCCCCGGCAAGAATCCGAACTGTCACCCACTGAAAAGTTGGTTTGATTTCATATGCTCCATTATTCCTTCTCTAATTACCGTTTCCATTAGTTTACACACAACACTTGTCAAACTGACTGGTCTATAATTACCTGGGTCATTTCTCTTTCCCTTCTTAAATATAGCTGTTATGTTCACCTCTCTCCAGTTTTGTCCTGTATTAAAAGATACCTCAAATAACATTTTTAATGGCTCTACTAACATCTCACCTCCTTCCTTTATAATTCTTGGATTTATCCCATCCGGTCCCGGGGACTTACTTCGGTTCATTTTTTCTATAGCCCTCCTTATTCTAGCATGGGAAAACTCTATTAGTTCTAGTGCTGGTGCCTGTTTGATGGGAATAGTAGGCACTGCATCATCCGACTCCACTGTTAGTACCGTAAAGTGGGGTAACTTCGTACTGCGGTGATAACTTCGGACATCGGCGATAATAAGTAATTAGACATTGTCATTATATAATGGAAACGCTTTTTATTTTTATTTTTTTGTGGGGTCCGTTTAGAGAAATGGCAAAGGAAGAGCATGTAAAAGTCCTAGGAAACTGACATGAGTATATGTACACTAACAAAATATTATATATATGACGAAAATATGTACATTTTTCGCTACCCTGCCAAACTTCTATCGCCCTGAAGATTTGTTTTTGTATGAATGATGTTGTGACTGATATAATTTTGTAGTAACATTACCAGAGACAACATCCACCAAAGGAAATTTGTTACACTTGTATAACGCTCTAGTTAGAACACTATCATTTAGCCAATTGTGTTTAAAAAAAAAACTTGCTAACTTCGGACATGGAACAAAACAATCGTTTGTTATTATTTGCCCTATGAAAATCATTCATAATACTTGTCCATCATTAACATGGTGGTAAAAGATCAAATAATTATTCTCTGAGTCCAAAAACCCATAAAAATATGATAACATGCTAACCGATTTATGTATTTCGGATAATTCTGGATATATAATATATATAAATTAGGAGAGGCATATATCTTGTCCAAATTTTTTTTTATCTGCCGAAAGAAACACCAACAAATACGTTATACCTATAAAAATGCTCAAATTCATAAAAGTGTATATGCAGTGATATAGTATACATACCTATATATTTTCACTAGGCCTAGTTAATTTTAGAGTTATTGATTAGACAGCATTGGTTATTTTTCCTGCTCAATATTTTCTAAGAGTGAGCTCAATGCCTAACAAGAACAGATCCAAACAGAATATATGTTAAACATCATATATATCCCCCTCCTATACTGATTATACAGGCCTAAAAGTATTAACTGTGCATTTTCCACTTAAACATCGGACAGGAATAAGCAGCAATAATAAAATATTCATATAAAATAGTAGGAGCCGAAAAATGAATTAAATAAGGCCACGAACGTAGGTCCGAAGTTCTCCGTTTGTCCGAAGTTATCTCAGCTTTCTTGGCAATCATTTTCCATAAGAAATCACCTATGTCCGAAGTTATCCATACATGTCCGAAGTTTTCAACTTTTCAAGCAAACTTCGGACATTATTTAGGATAAGGATAGCTCTCTTATTATGGGGGATAATATTTTAGGAGGCTTCCTGGATTACGGTGCACTATCACCATACATCACTTGACCTAGTTAAATCTCTATAATGTGTTTACACTCAGGAGCAATTGTTAAAAAAACATCGAAAAATGTCCGAAGTTACCCCATTTTACGGTACCTCCCCAAAGTATTTCCCCAGCACCTCTGCTTTCTCCTTATCTGTTTCTGCTCTATTCCTATCATCCAAGTCTCCTATCAGTTCTGGGATACCTACTCTTCTCGTTAACTTTTCTTGAATATACTTCCAGAATATTTTTGGATTATCCTTTACATACATTGAATCGCGTTAACGCCCACACCCTTTCCACACACTGCACATGAGTATGCACCGCTCTTTTCCACATTGCCTCGTCTCAATCTACAATGCATAACCTTGGTTTTGTTAATATTGACTCTTAAACCCTTGCTCGCCATGCCCTCTCTCCATTCTCTGAAATTGGCCTCAGCATCTTGCATACTTTTTTTTTTTTTTTTTTTTTCTATGTGATTGAGGGAGGCAAAAGGCATAACTGCCTATAGCGAGTGCCTCCCCCATAGTTGAAAGAGTGACAGGGCCAAAATCAAGGGACGTTCGAGCCAAAATGCCTGGACACACGGAGTTTGAAGCAATTTAAGTCATAGGAAGAGGGAAAGACTGATTCTGGGAGAGAGTTCCAGAGCTCAGCTGTTGAGTAGAAGAAAGTTTGAGAGTAACGTTTCACTCTTGGGTTGTAGAGTTGCACAGAGTAGGGGTGGGATTGAGTTGCACAGAGTAGGGGTGGGATTGAGTTGCAAGACGGGTACCACGTGCCCTACGTAAAGGAGGTGGTATGCACTGGGATAGCTCTGAGGAACACTGATTATTATAGTAGCGATAGAATAGCGAGAGAGATGCAACATTGCGGCGGAGAGAGAGAGATTGCAGAGAGTTGGTGAGTGGACGGGAGTTAATGATACGAAAGGCCTTCCTTTCAACTTTGTCTAGGAGAGCGGTGTGAGAGGAACCTCCCCACACATGTGAACAATACTCAATACAAGGGCGCACTATGCCCCTGTACAGAGCAAGAAGCTGTGCAGGGGAAAAGAACCCCCTAAGGCGGTTGAGCACACCCAGCTTCTGGGAGGCTGCCTTAGCAAGACTGGTAATATGGTCCTTCCAAATGAGAGCAGAAGAAAAAGAGACACCAAGAATATTGAGAGAAGATGAAGGGTTGATTTTTGTATTGTTGAAGAATAAGGGATAGTCCGCTGGGAGATCCTGACGGGTAGATAGATGGAGAAATTGGGTTTTGGAAGCATTAAAGTTAACAAGGTTTTCTCTGCCCCAATTGGAAATAGTATTTAGATCAGAATTTAAGAGTTCTATGGCTTCATTACGTTTGTCGTTGAGGGATTGCTGGCTGGGGCGTTCTGAAAAACTAATGGAGTAGTGTAAGGTTGAGTCGTCTGCGTATGAATGGATGGGAATTAAGGTACAGTTAAGGAGATCATTTATAAATATTAGAAAGAGAATAGGAGATAGGACAGAGCCCTGAGGAACACCGGAGTTTATAGGGTGAGGAAGTGAACAATGGCCGTCCACAACCGCGGCTATGGAACGGCCGGAAAGGAAATTAGAGACAAAGGCACAGATGGAGGGATAGAAACCGAAGGAGGGTAGTTTAGAAATTAAAGATTTATGCCAGACTCTATCGAAGGCTTTCGATATGTCTAGTGCAATAGAAAAAGTCTCACCGAAGTCCCGAAAGGAGGATGACCAAGAGTTAGTAAGATATGAAAGAAGATCACCAGTAGAGCGACCCTTAAGGAAGCCATACTGGCGATCTGAGAGCAGATTATGAGAAGAGAAATGCTTAAGAAATTTGGAAGCAAGAATAGTTTCAAAAACTTTAGAAAGACAAGAGATAAGAGCAATTGGACGATAGTTGGAGGGTTGAGAGCGGTCACCCTTCTTTGGGACAGGTTGTCCCTGTCACTGTCAGCTATTAGGACTAAATTGTGTGCATAAAACAGTTCCAACGGGAGCCCGCCTCTAAAAACTCTAGACAGTGCCTCCAAGACCATAAATAAAGAGGAGGGGGCTTAACACTGGTGATGGGCTGGTCTATCAGAGTGAGAACTGAGCGATCTCTGCCATACCCATAGCTTACCCTGACTGTTCCTTTTACTTTTATATTTTCTAGATCTCAAGTGACGGCGTCTTTTCCTTGGATTGACCTCCCAGTCTACCTAGATTGGAAGCCAAAGCGTCACATTTTTTCCTTTGCCCCTCAACTTTCTCTTCATAATTGCTGAGGGGCACAGGGCCCTGGGTGGGGCTTTGGTTTCCTGGGCGTTTCCGCACCCTCCTCAGCTCCCCGCCATGGAGTGGCTTCGGTCACCCAGGCTTTATTGTGGTCGGCAGTGAGGGTTCTGTGGGGGCGCACGGTTATGGCCTTGGCCTGCTCGGGGCCTTGGGGCTGTTCAGCCAGGCAGCTTGGGAACAACAACAACACTGAATATATGATTTTTCTATTTAAGATCCGGTTTTCGGGAACGTAACCCAATCGTAAATCGAGGGATACCTGTACAACATACATAATTCATAATATTATCCTTACATATACAATAATACAGACTAAAAATAATGGACTTGGCTTTCGTTTGACACCTTGACTGTACAGTACTGTATATTACTTTGTCCCTGAGTGTGCCAGGAGGTGGCCAAAGTAAGCCGCCTGACAGAGAATGTTCAGCTTACACTCCGGACACTTGAACACCGTCCGGTACTGATCCTGTGGGGTGTACCTCTTAAACTTGGTGGGATGAGCGGTCACTGAATGGGTCACCAGGAGGGGCATTTGGTCAAACGCCTGCTGACATTCTTGGCACTGGAAACGTGGCGACGGCAGACTGGATACTGCCGGATGTTTTTTTGGTGCCCACGGTGACACGACCTGGGTGATTAAGTACGTTACATCATCATCGTGGCTTTCATGGTGACCATTGACGTTGGACTTCTCCACAAAATGTTTGTGACATATCAGACACTCGAAGTGATGGTGGACAGCTTGATAATACCCGTTTTTATTAAACTTTTTAACACTAAATTTGGTACACAATCGACACCGAAACAGGTTACTGAGGTTATCGACTACGTTGGTGTTTTCCAAGTGCGTACACCACTCATCCCCCAAGTGTACGGGACTATGGGACATCACTTTACTAAACGACTGACACTCTAGAGAACAGGTTGAGCACTTGTAAATCCCTCTGTTAGTACCCCGCGGCTTTATCACAGTCAAACGATTATACCGAGCTTCTCTACTCACACTACTACTGGTACTGCTCTCTTGGTTCATAACACAATTGTTTGGTGACCAGGGGGACACTATTTGGGTGATTAAGTACTTGATATCATTATCGTGGCATTCGTAGTGACCATTAACATCGGACTTCTCCACAAATTGTTTACGACAGATCAGACACTCAAAATGATAGTGGATCGTGAAAGGGGAGTGATGATATTCTTTTCTATGCATTTTTTTTACAAACATATTGGTACACAATTGACATTGAAACCAATTGTTAAGATTATTAACTTCACATGTATTTTCCAAGTGCGTAGACCACTCGTTCCCAAAGTGAACAGGACTATGGGACATCAATTTATCAAGTCCACGAAATTCAAAAGAACAGGTTGAGCACTTATAAATACCTCTCCTAGTTCCCCGAGGTTTTATTATAATTACCCGGTTATAGCTTACGCTTTTCTTGTGGATTTCAAAATGTTCTTCAAAGGAGGATTTGAATCTAAATTTCATACCACATTTCTGGCATTCATATTTTTCGAGAGCCGTGCACATGGTTGAGTGTTTTTCAAGGTCCACCAGTTTAAATGATTCACCACAATCCTGACACACAGCTTCTTCGACATTGTCTATTTGTTTCCGTCTTTTGAAGGTTGAGTGCTCCTCATCCTCCATTCTACGATCCTGGCTTTTGCACTTTTCAGTTGGCTCAACTGTCGAGGTCCCAGCGAGGGTATTTTCATGAGATATATTAGTGTCCTCAATTAATTCATTATTATGCTTCTCCGAGCACTGATCGGGTTTTTTGGAATGATGGCTGCTACTGCTACACTCCGGCACAGCTTCTACTGTTGTGGTCTTCAGATGCCTTTGCCTAGTTTTAAGACATTTCTCTCTCTCCTTCGCAGTCAGTTCAGAATAGTTAATGTTCAAATTCTTGTTCAAATGGCTGTCGATGCGTACGTGAAGGTTTAGGTGTACCGTTAAATCCATCTTGCTGGGAAACGAACAGGTGCACTTTCTACATGTAAACTTTATTGTGGTTTCTGTTGCAGTGTGTTTGTTGCCTTTCTTCCTCAAATAGGTGCTTGACTTATCCATTAGCTTGTCCGAATTCTTGCCAAGTCTGTTCCGAAGGCGGTTTGCTTGCTTAGTTGGTCTTTTACTGATAAGTTTACGCTCACACTTTTTGAAATTAGGACGACTTGCACTGCTTTCACTTCCCCCTTCTTCCCGACTTTCTTGGAGATTCGAGTAACTTGGATCACTTTCCGTCCTCTTGTCTTCTTTCGGACTGTCTTTGAAATTTGGATAGCATGCATCACTCTCACTCCTCGGGCAATTCCAAATGTCATCCTCTTTTACAATCAGGATCTCTTCGCTTCCCTCGATATACGTCTTGATTCCGTCACTTTCTAAAACCTGTCCGCCATTCTTCTCATAATCTAGAACCTTAGCCTGAGTCATCATCCCCGACACGACTTTACCCACGCACGGATATTTAGACTTTGGTTCACACTTCACGGCGTTATCGGATAAGCTCGGATTATTGACCAGCGGATCTACTTCTTCACTTTCTGTTTTCACCAATGGATCTTTTTCTCTATTCACTGTGGACTCCAGTGGATCGAAATTGGAGAATTTTGGATCGATGACTAGATCGTTTTCTCTTTCTGTTTTAACTGGTGGATATTGTTCTACACTCTCTGTATGAATCGTTGGATCTTTTGCTCTCCTCTCTGTATGCAACTGTGGATCTTTTTCTCTGTTCTCCGTATGTGCCAATGGATCCTTTTCTTTATTCTCTATGTGTAACTGTGGATCATCATTAGTATTCTCTGTATGCATGAATGGATCACTTCCTTCTCTTTCTGTTTTCACCAATGGATCTTTTTCTGACGCCCCTGTTTGCTGGAATGGGTAATTTTCTCTACTCTCCTTCTCCGATGGATCTTCTTCGCTCTCAAACGGATCTCTTGCCTCATCATAATTCATTAAATCTGCATTCATCTTCACTTTTGCTCCCCCCTTTGCCAATAGCTCTCCCTCATTTTCCAATATCTTTCCCTTTTTTTCTAACATTTCTCCTTCGTTCTTCAAAATTTCTCCTGTGTTCTCCATCACTACCATTATGTCCTTGGCCTTGCTCGGGACCTTGGGGCTGTTCGTTCAGACAGCCTGGGGAACAACAACAACTTCCATCACTACTTCTCCACATCAGCAGATTCAGTAGCGCTCACATTACGTTGAATCAGTCCAAGGGGAACATCTGAATATCCGAGGAATGGGGGACCTCTCTTACTGGGACCAACAACAAACACTGGGACTATACAGGACTCCCTCACTATCCGATGCCCTGATTTACGATATTATTATAGGTTTTTAGGTATTTGTGTTTGGATTTTGGCTGGTCCCAGAACGCGTCCTTATTTATTCCATTAATTTTAGAGTTCGCTATACGATTCTTCTATATTAGATCGGGTTTTCAGGAAAGTAACCCAATCGTATATCGAGGGAGACCTGTAGTTGTTGAGGCTCTGTCCCTCTCGCACTGCTTCCCGATGTTATCCTCGTCTCCCTGGAACAAGAGATAGTAAGATGTTAGTTTCTTCACGATAGTCTAATCATTATAAGTAGGCCAGTAATTGTGACCCTCAACCTCTGCAACTCAAAAACGACTAGAGTAATCGAGCATATATACTGCCAGCAGGGGGCAAGTAAAAGAAAAAAACAAAAGTTCAAAATAGACGGGAATGTAACAGCGAGAGTACGAGTAGTGTAAACAAAGCTGGCGATACACTTGGATACTATAGCCCATAAATCATGACCCCAAAACATTACTCTATACAGTAAACCCTCGTTATCTCGGACTAATTGGGGGATAGCCATTTCCAAAATGTAAATTTTTTCGAGATGTCTGAATTACATCATTGCATGTGAAATTCATTATATTAATGACAAATACAAACATTATTATGTTTTCAGAGACAGTACAGTACAGTCAGGTCTCGATATACACACGTTTTATATACAGTACATGGATTCGTTTGGACATGGTAACCCAAAAATTTCCAAAGTCGGCCACAACACGGAAAAGTCGGGATCATACTTAGTTTATTACAGATTCTTATAGTAGATTCTCTGGAAAAAGGCAAACTAGGCCTGTGTATCCAGCTCAGTGCCAGTACTTGAACTACTGCGGTCGTTCACTGTGTTGGCGGCGGCGGCAGCAGACGCAACATTTTTACATACACGGGTGGCGGCCCAAGCCTAGGTATATTATAAATTATTAAGAATGTTATTTATGCATCAAATGTCTGTCTATCTATCTAATGCATCTATCTCCCTTATACATAAAAATAACTATGTCTTATTTGGTGTTTTTTTAATCTATGAATCATTTCTAATACAAATAAATTGAAAACAACTATTATCCTTCCAACACACACATAATAAAATTAAAAAGAGTCGATCAAAATGTTTCCTTTGTCTTTTCAAAAACTTAAATCTGTACAGTATCATATATGTTCACATATTATCGATCGCTTGGATCTAGCAACACTCTCTCTATTTATCTATCTATCTAATGCATCTATCTATCTCCCTTATACATTAACATACAGTCAGCTCGCCTAATACGCGCCTTCCTAATTCGCGAAAACCCTAATACACGCCTGGGGGTCGGACATACTCAAAATTCTCAATAAGCGTCTACGGTTCCTAATAAGCATTTCGGGAGCTCAAAAGTGGCCAAATCCACCCTTTTTACCTAATACGGGCATAGCGCCCGCCTTAACTACACGCCGACATGGACGCTCGCGATCATGTTCCCGTCTATTTTGGCCGCCATGGGATACAATAATAAGTTGAGGGGGGCTATGCCCCCTCTCACCCCCCCATGACTTATTGTCATCATCCTATAGCCTATATGGCCAGTAGGGGGCAAATAGACTTATGCCTAACGGAAAAAATAGCAGTCAAAATAGACAGAAACTTAACCGCGAGCAATCGACCTGTGTAAACATGACGACCGTACTCCCGGATAGGCCTACTAGGCTACATCCTTTCCAAAAAAATGGGGTATGATTTTACTAAAGGGACACGTATTTGACAGGTACCACCACGTATTTATTGGAGATTTAATTTAGGTTTCCACGCCTCCATCAACAACCTACACCCTTTTCTGGTCTGATACTAGTAATAGAAATGATTTAATAAAGTTTTTAATGTGTTTTTCGACGAGAATAAAGAAGCGTGTTTGGGCTAAAAATCGGGAGTTAACCGCCGCTTCCGATCGTCGGTGGTTTGTTGACACGACACTCGACGTTAGTCATAGGCTACGTTTGTAACGTTTGCGGTTGTGTTTTTGCCCCCTGCTGGCCATATATATGACGATGACAATAAGTCTAGGGGGGGGGGGGTAAGCTCCCCCTCAACACATAGTGTAGGCTATCCCGCGGCATAAATTTTATAAATTTTAATTGAACGGCCAATATTGGGAAATTAGTTAGATGCGCGAAGTAGCCTACTATAACCTCGAGCGCTAGGCCTATGTCAACAAACAATCGACGTTAGACCTATTCCCGCGAACGCAACTTTTCGACCGAGTTATCGCCTCTTTATATTTTGGGACAAACTGGATTTTAGGTCACGTATGGGATATAATGTTCTAAATGTATACTATAGCTTTGTCATAGAGTATTAGTCTCCACAATATAGGGAATTTTTTTATTTTAATACCACGAATTTTCCGAGTGTTTTTTATAAAAGAAATTGTTCATTTGCATCAATATACTGTATAGTGTTTGTAATTAATTAGAAATCTCGGGAAAACCTATTTTCCCCATTAGGCCTATTGATCGATGTTGAGACACGCCCCCGATAGTGATTTGAAAAGACATTAGCCTAACCTAACCTAACCTAGTATTATGGGTGGGGGCTGCTGCCCCCACACCCCCGCTGGTTGAGTACTAATCCCTTAGTAAAAAAAAAAAAAAAAATTGGCTGTCGATTATACGAAGGTGAAAGAAAGTCGACGAAGTCTACGGTGTTTACTCTGCAATCTTCAGCTTTGATTGTACATTGATAACGGGAAAGTACCGTATTGACAACCTTGTTACGAAAATTAAATTTTAACCCTCTCCGACATATGACGCAATTTTGAGCCTATTAGGGATACTTTAAAGCCTTTGTTACCATCAGGGGTATTTAGAAACCTTTAGTTTAGTTACTTCAACCTCTGCAGTTGTCTTTGAGTTAGCTGTGGGCAGAATTTTTTTTTTGGAGAGATAATTATAAGAGTGAGAGAACTCTATTTCTTATTGCTAATCTGGTAACCTCTGCGTCATATGAGTCTGAAGGGGTTAATACCATACTTTTATATTAGGTTTTTCCGAGGGTTTAACACATTTTCATATGATCTTTAGAGCTATCGATAACTGGAAGTACCTTATTGACAACCTTGTTACGAAAAAGACATTTTAGTACCATACTTTTTTATTAGGTTTTGCCGAGGGTTAAAACAAATTTTCTTATGATCTTTACGGCATATAGATTCAATATTTATCTTCAAATATATCAACAAAATTTGTGGTATTAAAATAACATTGAACCCAATATAGGCTATGTATCTACCGCTGCATATTAAATTATTTTTCCTTAGACATTGTGGGTTAAATAAGGGTGGAAGGTAAAATGGCGGCCATCTTGGATCAGCTGAGAACTAATATTTTTTCACTTTTTTTACCGTATTTCTAGTATTTTGTCATATTCTATATCAATGCTAACCCTGCGGGGGTCTGGGGGCGGCAGCCCCCAGGTTAGGTTAGGTTTTTAGGTTAGGGTAATGACAAAATATGGTTTTAGGGGGCATGTTTTAATATTGCAAAATAATGGGTAAATATGAATTTGCAGAAGGAAAAACACCGGAAAAACTAAATAAGATGGTCACCAATTTTCCCATGGATTTTTTTATTTTTCCCTGTTAGTTTTCATCAATATATAGTGTTTGGAAATAATTACAACCCTCGGCGAAACCGTTTTCCCCATTATACAACGATCTTAAGACACGCCGCCCGATAGTGGGGAGGGCTATGAAGTACAGGGAAAATGAGGGGTTAAATGCGTAAAACGGCGATTAAAACGTATTTTAGCAAAACTTGGCTCGGGTTTTAAGATATTTCTAAGGCCTAAAACCCAATATTTCGAAAATCCGAGCCAAGTTTTGGCCAAAGCTGGCTCGGATTTTGAGTTTGTAGAAAACAAAATGACAGTAACCTCATTTAGAAATTTGGCGCAGGTTTCCCGAAATTGCAAAGCCATAAAACCCAAATTTTGGAAAACCCGAGCCAAGTTTTGGCAAAACTTGGCTCGGATTATGCGAATTTTAAGAGTAAACAAATTACAGTAACCTAATTTAGAATTTTGGCTCATGTTTCCCTAAATTGCAAACCCCAAAAAGCATAATTTTGGAAAACCCGAGCCAATTTTTGGCAAAATTTGGATCGTATTTTGAGAATCGAAAAAGACTAACTAAATGTCGGAAATCGGCTCATGATTTCCCTAATTGCAAAGCCATATAACCAGATTTATCGAAAACGTAGCACTTATTTAAATTATAAATATCCAGTAACATAGACCTAGTACATTGGATACAAGCCTAATCCACACCTAACGCCTACAATGTGTCCGTAGTAGGCCTACGTGGGATACAACATGGCGGTTGGGCCGGCGCCCATTTAGTAGCCTACCGGTATTCGGCCGTATCTGTAAATACGAATGCGAGTTACTTCGAGCTAATTCCTGATCGAGCGGATGCACAATCTAACCTAATTAACCTAACCTAACCTAACCTAACCTAACCTAACCTAACCTAACCTAACTTAACTTAACTTAATTTAACCTAACCTAACCTAAATGCGCCTCCGCTCGAATATGAATTCGCTCGAAGTGTCCAGATACCGTAAATACTACCGCAACCACGAATCTTGTTTCTGAGACCTAGTATATTAACCTAACCAAACAACCCAACCTATCGACAGAGATGGGCAGGTGGAGTGGACTAAAAAGCTGGTGGACAGACCTCGGGAGACAGGTGAAAATGGCGTGTGTACGAATCGGTGCCGTCTATAGGAAGGTATTGACAACCATGTTACGACAAAATTCCATTTTAGTACCATATATATTTATTAGGTTTTGCCGAGGCATAAAACACATTTTCATATTATGTTTAGAGCACCGCATATAAAATCCATATTTGTTTTCAAATATTACAAAATAATTGGTGACCAACTTATTTAGTTATACTAAAACACCTTAAAACACACTAATCAATGAAGGAACTGATGAGAAAAAGGATTATAATACAAAAAACACATACGTGACCTAAAATCCAATTTGACCATATTTTGTCTAGGCCTAGGCTAGGCTAATATTATTAATACTGTATCAAAGTGTCCCCATGTTTTTTGGGGTATTTCGTACACCAGAAAAGGGTGTAGCTTGATGTCGGATGCGTGGAAATCGAAAACAATTAGCCTAGGCGGTAATTTTTTTGAAAAGACTCGCAGCGTTATTATACATAATTTATTAGGGAAAGTGAAGCTCTATGGAATCCTTATAATATACTCACATAGATTCCACTGTGGAAGAATAGTTTTGATAGTTAACTATAGTTTTGATGTAAATACTACCGCAACTACGAATCTTGTTTCCGAGACCTAGTATATTAACCTAACCAAACAACCTAACCTAACCTAACCCTAGAGTGCCCTAGACCCAGTACATGGGATACAACACTAGCCCTTGCAAGTTGCATGGCAGCTACTGTGGGTTCATATATTAGACATACAGTAACATCTTTGTAGAACATAACACTTTACCGTAGCGAGTGTACTCCATTTCGAACACGTCCGTAACAGAGCTCTCAAGATTGCGGGACTGAGTTTGTTTACGCGCGTCGCGCGGGACTATTTATATCGACAAAATCGAGTTACAAAACTTATCAAAACTATTCTACCACAACGGAATCTATGTGAGTATATTATAAGGATTCCATAGAGCTTCACTTTCCCTAATAAATTATGTATAATAACGCTGCGAGTCTATTCGCGATAATTATCGTAAAATCATAGGCCTACCCAAATAACAGCAGTCAAATTAGATGCTAGGCTAATGTACGGTAACTGCGAGCGTGTGATTAAATACTGGGTAGGCCTAACATTCAAGACAGCTAGAGCCACCTTATTTACCAAGTTTCTTTATATTTTTTCCAGGGAATATAGTGTTTAATTGTTGTTTATCATGGTTTGAGTGGAGGATTTGCATTAACTTAGCCATTATTCATTAATCTGAAGATACTCCATCAAATGGCGCCATTTATTGGGTGAATCGCGCTTTTACAGTAGGTAAGGAAAATTGGGAAAAACTAAATAAGATGGTCACCAATTTTCCCATGGATTTTTTTATTTTTCCCTGTTAGTTTTCATCAATATATAGTGTTTGGAAATAATTACAACCCTCGGCAAAACCGTTTTCCCCATTATACAATGATCTTAAGACACGCCGCCCGATAGTGGGGAGGGCTATGAAGTACAGGGAAAATGAGGGGTTAAATGCGTAAAACGGCGATAAAAACTTATTTTAGCAAAACTTGGCTCGGGTTTTAAGGTATTTCTAAGGCCTAAAACCCAATATTTCGAAAATCCGAGCCAAGTTTTGGCCAAAGCTGGCTCGGATTTTGAGAATCGAAAAAGACTAACTAAATGTCGGAAATCGGTTCATGATTTCCCTAATTGCAAAGCCATATAACCAGATTTATCGAAAACGTAGCACTTATTTAAATCATAAATATCCAGTAACAGAGACCTAGTACATTGGATACAAGCATAATCCACACCTAACGCCTACAATGTGTCCGTAGAAGGCTACCTAGTAGGCCTACGTGGGATACAACATGGCGGTTGGGCCGGCGCCCATTTAGTAGCCTACTGGTATTCGGCCGTATCTGTGAATGCGAGTCACTTCGAGCGAATTCCTGATCGAGCGGATGCACAATCTAACCTAATTAACCTAACTTAACTTAACTTAACTTAACTTAACTTAACCTAACCTAACCTAACCTAACCTAACCTAACCTAACCTAACCTAACCTAACCTAACTTAACTTAACTTAACTTAACTTAACTTAACTTAACCTAAATGCGCCTCCGCTCGAATATGAATTCGCTCGAAGTGTCCAGATACCGTAAATACTACCGCAACTACGAATCTTGTTTCTGAGACCTAGTATATTAACCTAACCAAACAACCCAACCTATCGACAGAGATGGCCGGGTGGAGTGGACTAAAAAGCTGGTGGACAGACCTCGGGAGACAGGTGAAAATGGCGTGTGTACGAATCGGTGGATGGGACTCGTTAGCCTTGGTCGGCAACTCATCTAGGGGAGACGACCTTATACAAATCCGGGTGGATGGGACTCGTCAGCCTTGGTTGGCAACCTGTCTAGGGGAGTAAACCTGATACAAATCCGTACTGCTTACCTAAGGGTAAGGCAGGTTAGTGGATGGATTAGCCGAACACCACTGTAGAAAAATAGTGCTAACAAGATACACAGAGGGCCTCTGAGTCGGACGGATCCTAAATTGAGTGGTCAATCTTGTAAGTCCTTCACTAAACTGGCTCGGGTTGTCCCTCTCACAGGGAATAGGTCCGCTTGGGGGCATTCTGTGTATGGCCACCCTCGTAAGGGGAGTAAGGCGTCCGGCAATAGATAGATAGACGAATCGGTGCCGTCTATAGGAAGGTATTGACAACCATGTTACGACAAAATTCCATTTTAGTACCATATATTTTTATTAGGTTTTGCCGAGGCTTAAAACACATTTTCATATTATGTTTAGAGCATATAGCCTAATAGGCCTATCCATATTTGTTTTCAAATATTGCAAAATAATTGGTGACCAACTTATTTAGTTATACTGAAAATTGTGGGGAGGCCATGCACGCTTCCAAAATGTACAAATATTATATTAGGATAGATTAGATTAACTTGAACCTAACCTAACCTAACCTAATCCTAATATAGGCTAATATTATATAATATATGCCTAATATCGTTTTTGTGAGTAACGTTCAAGCCATTTATTGGGTGAATCGCACTCACCGCATCTTTCAAAACAAAAAGAAGAGGACCCAGGTCGAAGGATTCATTGGGTGCTTCTTCTTCTTCTTCTTCTTTTTGTGGAGTTGCTGTCCCCTCTCAAAGCAGCTCACCTATGCACCGGTGACTTCTCCAGAAACAGATAGAGCTAGATTTAAGAATTAGTTTAGAAATTATGTAGTCGTAGAAAGGATAGTTAAAGACAAAGAATTGAAGTATATAGCTTAAGCAGAACTCTCCTCTCCTTATTTTACCCCCTCCTCCACCCCCCAATATCTTGTTCTCTCCTTATCTTAATTTATCTTTTCCCCTCTCTACTATTTAATCTCATTTTTCTTCCTCCCCCGCTCTGGTCCCCTTCTCCCCCCTCATCCTATTCTATCCTATTCCGTTTTCTCTTCTGCCACACCTGCTCCAGGAATCTTTTCACTACCTTCATTCTTTTCCCCATTTCCCCATCTACCCCCTCTTCTGTCTCGAGACCTAACACAAATTTTACACCCTCATCCTCCTCCTCTTTCTGCTCTTCCCATTCCCTCTCCCCTACCACCCGTTTCAACTCATTTTCCAACCCCTCTCTCTCCTCTGCATACCCCTGGCACTCTGTCACTATATGTTCTATTGTCTCCTCCACTCTCCTCCCTCCCACCTCACACTGTAGACACTCTTTCACCCCCCCATTCCACCTCCATGTTCTCCTATTTGTCTCTAATGCTCCTGCCCTAGCCTTAAACAGTAGTTCAGCTCCCCAACTTCCGTCATAGAACTCCTCTTTTCTCGGTCTCCCCTTGCTTCTATATCTTATCAGTGTACTTTTCTTCTCCATATTTCTCTTCCATTCCTGTCTTCCTACTTCCTTCACTCTCGTTCCTATCTCTTTCTCTAGTCTCCTTCCCTGACCTAATCCTGTATTACTCCCTACATCTCTCCACTCCTCTCCCACCCTTCTTTGTTTCACTCCTATTTTTTTCAGTTTTCTCTTACACTCTTTTGCCCATCTACTCTTCCCCTCCCCCCATTCATTCACTCTCCTTGGCCACCTATGATCCTCCATCTCCTCCAACCTACTCTTGTACCTCAACTTTGCCTTCGCCACTCTCTCCTCAAACGTACTCCATCCCATCTCCCCTCTCACTGCTTCATTTGCTGTCCACCTTCTTGCTCCTAACCCCATTCTTCCTATTTTATTTTGTCCCGTCTCCAGTCTATTTATTTCTCCCCCTGTACTCCCTCTCACATCCATCCCGTACATTATTCTCGGCACTTCAAAGTCCTTCCACACCTCTCTTACTATTTTATATTTATTTACTCTGGTTTTTGTCACATTCCACAGTTTCCCACTACACTGCTCCACCTTCATGATTTTCTCATTCATTGTTCTTTGTCGCCCTTCCCTCCCTATCCATACCCCTAAATACTTCACTTCCTCCCTTGTTTCTATTCTTTCCCCTCCTATCCTCATTTCTACTGCCTCTGGTCCATTTACTACTATCATACTGCTTTTCTCTACACTGAACTTCATTTCTAGGTCTCTGCCAAACCTTTCCGCCTCCTGTAACATTTCCCCCATATCTTCCTCTGTCTCTGCTGTCAGCACAACATCATCAGCAAACGTCAGAATTGCTAGCCTATACTGCCCTATTTTCACTCCTTGACCCTTACTCTTAATTCTCCTCACCAACTCCTCCATGCACATTGCAAAAATTAATGGTGACAGGTTACATCCCTGCCTTAACCCTTTCCTTCTCCTGATTCCTTTCACTGCAATATTTTTCCACACAATCTCTGTCTCCGCCCCTTCATACATATTCATTATCATGTTCCTTATCTTCCTACTCACTCCTAGTTTCTCCATCACTGCTTCTGCAACTCCCCTACTAATCTTATCATATGCCTTCTCCACATCCAAACACACTATAAACACACATTTCCCTTGCTTTGCCTTTTTCTCTATAATCTCATCTAATATAAATATATTGTCTGTTCCTCTTCTCCCCTTCCTAAACCCATTTTGCTCTTCACTAAGTAGGATCCTTTCTTCTACATACTCTCCTACCCTCTCCTTTAGTATCCCATAAAATATCAATGCTTTGTTTACGTTCGGGACATTATTTTCGTGTTATTTTTCGGTGTAATCGGGTTTTTTCAAGTGTCGATAACGAAATTCCTCCATGCGGACTAGGCCTATAATGAGAAAAATATGGCGAGTCTATTGGTCCCTATTTTCCCTAATAAATTATTTCTAATAAGGCGGCGAAAGAGGTCTTGAATGTTATCAAATACTGTATAGCCTATGGCATGGCTGTCAGAAGGTAGCCTAAACATTTGCCAAAAAATAAAAATAAAATAAAAATGGTAGCCTAGGTCCTATCCTAAATAAGGCCGATGTAGTCTTCTTAAACGGTACCAAATAACGGGTATTCTGCAGAACAACTAGGCTACGTAAAAAATACACAGCTAGGCCTAATTTAAAACTAAAAAAACAAACCTTGCCTTCTACCTCACCAAAACAAAACAAACCCAAAGCACCGCCGAGAAGTTACAGTCACATTCCCATTCATATTTAGCAGAATTTACCGCCAGATTCACATTCACATATTGAAAAGGGTTCGTGTTACCGCCGAGAACTTACCGTCACACTCCCATTCAATTTGGCGAGAAGTTACTGCCAGATTCACATTCAGATATAGAAACCGGCCGAGAAGTTACAGTTACGGTGGGAAGGAAGTAGTTACCGGGTGTACCACTACCGACATACAACATAAATCATCTATAAATACTTATAATAAAATAAATACTTATAAATCTATAATACTAGGTTAGGTTAGGTTAGGTTGTTTGGTTAGGGTAATGTATTTTTGTATCCAAAGGCAGTCAAAATAGACGGGAACATGATGGTGAGCGTCCGCGTAGTGTAAACAAGACGGGCGGTACACCCGGTAACTACATTCTTGCCGAAACGGTTTTACATTACTGCCGAGAAGTTACCGTCACAGTCCCATTCACTTTTGGAGAGAAGTTACCGCAAGATTCACATTTACATATAGAAAAGGTTTCATATTACCGCCGAGAAGTTACCGACACAAACCCATTCACATTCGGGCCTTGGCGAGAAGTTACCACCTTGGTCTTGGTATGCGAGTCACCATTAACGGATCAAAGGTGTGGCTTTAGGATCGTCTATCTCTCAAGGGATGACACCTAGATTGCCTAAGTTACCACTACATGTTCCTTTTCAACCACATCCTCTCCAGGAAGCCTTTTACATTTTCTATTGTGCTGTTATTCCAGCTATCTAGAGAGGTTATAGACATAGCAGAAATAGCACCATACAAAGTCGATCCCCTATTCCATAATTTCTACCAACCCGTTCTACTGTAGGCCTACCTCTCCTATTTCCTGTTTCACTGCGTTTATCATGTCTTCCCTTTCCCTCCCGTACTTCTTACACTCTAGCAGTATGTGCTTGATGGTCTCATCCCTTCCCACGTTACACATTCTACAAATCTTACTACCCTCATTTTTCCACCTGTACGTCAGTTGTTCACCTCCAGGAATTTAGTTTGCGACTTTAACAGTAACTCACTCCCCATACTTCCGTCATAGAAGAGTTCACTTCTTGGACGACTCTTTGCCATATAGGCTACCAATCTAGTGAACTCTTTTGTCTCATCCTTTCCATTCACTCGTCCCTACCCTTCTCTTGGACACATGTGTTGATCTTGTTTTTTACTTCCCTGAGCTCCACGTTCTCATCATTAATCCTCACATACCATGCTCCTCTATTTTCTTATCACACATCCTATTCCACTTGCTCTCCTCCTTTGTTCATTCACACAGTACCTTTTCTGCCCATCTGTTCTCATCCATTCTTTCTAATCATATCCTATACCTTAGCGTCCCCTTCGCTATTCTTTCAGCGAAGGAGCTCCACCCTGCTTCCCCTCTCATGGCCTCCACTACTGCAAGCTTGTTGGCACCCAGAGCCACTCTACCAATTTTGTTCTAGGTCACCTCCAACTTCGCCAGGTCATTCGTCGTACATTTCATGGTTTCTAGCCCATACATCAAACTCAGTACAGCCATTCCCTTCCATATACTCCTCTCACCACTTCATACTTATATTCGCTCTTGTCCTTGCTACATTACCTAGTCTTCCCATCCACTGATTCGCACTCGACAACCTTTCGTTCTTGGTTCTTTCGCACCCTTTCTCGTCCACTATCATTCCCAGGTACTTATATTCCCTGGCTCTCCTTATTGTCCTACCACCAAACATCCAAGTTTCATCTTCGTCTTCCACACCTCCATTCACCATAAGCACTAATTGGCTCTTTTCACTATTGAAGTTAACATGCCTATATCTTTGCTGAAACAAAATTTATCTAATTTGAAACCATTTGTTCAAGTTCTTTTGCAATCACCGAGCTCTATCATATCCCATCTATTTCTACGTCTCTCTAACGAATGTGAGCTTTATTTCTTAAACCTTTCTTTATGTGGAAGATGTCTAATATTATGGATAATTTTTGTCATTCTACGATGTACTCTCTCCAGGGAATCTACGTCCATTCTGTAATAAGGACACCAAAATTCAACAGCGTAGTCGATATGGGGTCTCACTAATGACAAGTAAAGTTTTAAGATAACTCCTAGATAACCCGATAACCCGATAATACTGTTTGCCTTGTTATGAATGCTTATACACTGTTTTCTAGGTTTCAAATCATTGCTAACACACACACCTAGATCTTTCTCACAGTCTGCATGAGTTTCCTAATTCCATATTAGCAAATTTATATCCCCTTCGGGGATCACGGCATCAGGCAATAGATAGATAGATAGATAGATTCATCTTCCCTATCTTTAATACCTTGCATTTGTCAATGTTAAAATTCATCTGCCAATTCACTGACCTTTCGTGTAAGGTATCTAGATCCCTATGGAGGCACTCGACCTTGCTCTTCCCCGTATTTCCCTTCAGATTTCGTTTTTCGCACACTGTTCCAAACATAATTACCAGACCCTGCAGCTCCCATTCATTATCGCTCATCAGAACTGTATCATCAGCAAACAGCAGTACAGGTAGCGTCCACTCATTTCACTCCCTTATCAGCGATACACCACTACTATATATATATATATATATATATATATATATATATATATATATATATATATATATATATATATTGCATACTGTAAAGAGAGACTGAGAGATATGAAATTGATCAGTTCGGGCATTATACTTCTAAATGAGAATATACTGTAAGTGTTGTTGTTCCTAATATATCTGTCCTGGGTTCGAGCTCATCATGGGTCATATCACAAATGTATTACATATGTTAGGGCTCTACTTATACAGAGATACTTTAAATGTGCCCCAGATTACAAGTAGCCTATCTTTCTCTAGTACTTAGCTGGTAGTGTTTGTGTGTGTGAGGTGTATGTGTGTATGGCATCAAGCTACGTGACCACGAGTCGGAGCGGGTGGTGGTGGATGGAATCTGATTCCAAATGAAGCCACTACTTTTAAGCTCCTCGGTGGCCTAGTGGTTAAGGTGTTGGAGTGCTGCACTACTGGCCTGGGTTCAAGCCCTGGCTGGGTCATATCACAAAAATATTAAATACTGTACTCTCCATAATGTACACACTACACACCACTTCCCGCTTATGTGAATCAGTGAATAAGGTTTATAGAAGCCAAACTAAAGTACCTTTAGAGATCTATAGTTGTAGTCCAACAAAATAGGAGGGACGACAAAGTTCTGTAGGTCTGGCAGGGTTTATTGGATCAGCCTACTACTCTTTCAATAATTTGTATGCAGAATCCAGATTGCGCCAGGGTTAATTGGGCCTACCCATACAACCCTTAAACCACCGGCCCTTCGACCCAAGAAGAAGAAGACTAATTTTGTTTTTTCCAATGTTTTGCCATTGTTTATATGATAATCTGAAAATGGTAATGATAGGCCTATACCCTAGGCTATGATTTTGGTACTGTTCAATATTACTACAGTAGCATTATTTACCGTGTTTTTATTTGTTTTCTTCGAGGAAAGGCCTAGGCCTAGGTGGCTAGGCGGCCTAGGCCTATAGGCTAGCCTGCAGTAGGTCGGTAACATTCAAGGAAACTACTGCAGGACTCTTCTTCTTCTTACCTCTGACTGGGTATAGGCTATCCTAGTGTTTACTAGCCTATACCCCTTTGAAAGGACATTAGCCTAACCTAACAACCTTACCTAACCTAACCTAGTATTATAGGTGGGGGACTAGGCCTATATGGAGAAAAATATGACGAATCTATTGGTGCCTATTTTCCCTAATAAATTGTTTCTCATAACGTCGCACTACTGTCCTTGAATATTATCAGTAGGTCTAGCCTAGTTATTTATTGTTGTTTTTCATGGTTCGAGTGGAGGATTTGGTAATTTTTTTGAAAAGACTCGCAGCGTTATTAGCCTAGCCTATACATAATTTATTAGGGATAGTGAAGCTCTATGGAATCCTTATAATATACTCACATTGATTCCACTGTGGAAGAATAGTTTTGATAGTTAACTATAGTTTTGATGTAAATACTACCGCAACTACGAATCTTGTTTCCGAGACCTAGTATATTAACCTAACCTAACCTAACCCTAGAGTGCCCTAGACCCAGTACGTGGGATACAACACTAGCCCTTGCAAGTTGCATGCCAGCTACTGTGGATTCATATATTAGACATACAGTAACATCTTTGTAACAACATAGGCCTAACACTTTACCGTAGCGAGTGTACTCCATTTCGAACACTTTTTGTAAACATGAACACGTCCGTAGCAGAGCTCTCAAGATTGCGGGACTGAGTTTGTTTACGCGCGGGACTATTTATATCGACAAAATCGAGTTACAAAACTATTGATAGTTTGGGTGGAATGGACTACCAAGTGCTATAGTGGGATTAAAAACGATAGGGAGCTTTAAGATAAAATTGGATAAGCATATGGACGAGAAGGGTTGGGTGTGAAGGGGGATCAGCAGGGTTGGGCCAATCAGCGCTCTGCAGGCCCCCGTAATCCTGCGTTAATCTCTAACCGTTTTGGTAAGATGATCCTCAGGCCCGGTCAGGGTATTAGAGTGTTGAGCCTATAATTGGGCTTTGTAATTGGGGTTGTGTGGGACAGGGATCTGCCTTGCTTAGGCCAATCGGCTTTCTGCAGACTCCCATTTTCTTATGTTATGTTCTTATTCTACCACAACGGAATCTATGTGAGTATATTATAAGGATTCCATAGAGCTTCACTTTGAATCACTTTCCCTCATAAATTATGTATAATAACGCTGCGAGTCTATTCGGGATAATTATCGAGGATTTGCATTAACGGGGCGGATGTAGATTCCGGGCGTACGGTCGTCATTGTTTACATAGCATACAGTTTCTTAGTTTCTTACAGTAGATCCTCTGGAAAAAGGCAAACTAGGCCTGTGTATCCAGCTCAGTGCCAATGCTTGCACTACTGCGGTCGTTCACGGTGTTGGCGGCGGCGGCAGCAGACGCAACATTTTTACTAGCCTAGGCTATTCTGTATTTTTGCTTTAGGCTATAGCCTAGGCCTAGGCTTAGTAGGCTAATCAAACTTCAAATCTTGTCTTCCCCATGCTTTATCAAGATTAGCGCATTAGGCTACTTTCAAACTTCCTTATTGATTCGAAATCGACTAGGCTACTGTACATACTGGGGCAGTGCGTTCCACTCATTTACTACTCTATCACAAAATGAGTTCTTTGCCTTTTCAAGCCTAGGCCTATTTCTTTCTTGGTAAATTTTCTTAGAGTGTCCTCTCGTTCTTGTTCCCTCCGGCTCCCGCATCAAGAAGATACCTTCACACACATCCTCATCTGCTCATCATACTTTCCTGACGCTAGCCTATCTTAAAAGTCTCTAATCATATCCCCTCTCTTTCTCCTATATGCCAGTGTCGGAAGCCCCAGTGTCCTCAACCTCTGCTCATAGCCCGCGTTCTTTAACGTTGGTACTAGCTTGCTAGCTCTCCTCTGCGATCGCCGCGGTTCACTTCGCGTCTAGCCCATTTTGACGGCGATTTTTTCGGTTATTTGCCCCCTGCTGATAATATATATGATGATGATAATATATCATTGGGCCTGATGGGGGGCTTTGCGAAATTGCGGCCTTTGCCCCCCCTCAACGTATTGTATCCAAAGGCAGTCAAAATAGAAGGGAACATGATGGCAAGCGTCCGACGCCGCTCCGCGTAGTGTAAACAAGGCTGGCGGTACGCCTGAACTCTACATTCTACCCGCATCAATTTACCCATTATCCATCAATCTGAAGATACGGCGTCAAATGGAGCCATTTATTGGGATGAATCGTGCTTTTACAGAGTCGGTAGGTGAGGAAAATTGGATACAGGATGGGTTGAGAGGGGGTAGCGCCCCCCCCCCCTTGACTTAATGTCATCCTCATAGCATATATATTGATCTCTAAGGGGGGAACAACAGGTTGCCAATTTTTAGTTTTGGTAGAATTTTACTTAACCTATTCCCTGCGCCTGCGGGTGACGTTCTGGATTGCATAGGCAATTTACAGCAATTTCCAGGCTTTAAAAACCGTAGAAATCGAGTGTCAATGGGCGGGAGCGTGAGGGACCTCCCTCCGACCCTCAGAGCAGCCAGCCGCTCACTGAGGGAGACACTGTCTCGCGCGGTTGTCTCACAACAGTGTTGACGAGCGAGCGAGTGCTAATAATTATACTGTACTCCATTTTTTTCCAGCTGATACTAAATTGCCATCTCTCCATACTGATTACTACTTTATTAGGCCTATCATGATTTTGTGGCAAAATAGGTTGCTAATTATGAAAACTTGGCAATAATATGACGCACAGACATAGCAGTATCAGATTTGGCAATAATATGACGCACAGACATAGCAGTATCAGATTTGGCAATAATATGACGCACAGACATAGCAGTATCAGATTTGGCAATAATATGACGTACAGACATAGCAATATCAGATTTGGCAATAATATGACGCACAGACATAGCAGTATCAGATTTGGCAATAATATGACGCACAGACATAGCAGTATCAGATTTGTCCAATAAGAATCATGAAATCTGATGCTAAAGGATTCAATTTACCATCAGCTGGAAAAAAATAGACTATAGCGAGTTTGGTCAATACAGGTATTTACGAGTCACACCACAGCTGGGATCTCATTTCTAATGGTAGTTTTAGGTTCCTATCATTATATGCTTCATTGCTATATACTTTTTATCCACCGGATTTTTTTTTTTTCTTGTCTTTTTTTTTTTTTCTTAACCTAACCTAACTTAACTTAAATGTATTTGGGAGCTATTAGGTTAGGTTAGGTTTTTTGGTTAGGTCAATGCTAAAAAAAAATATAAAGCCAAGGAAAAAAAAAAAATCCGTTGGATAAAAAGTATATAGCAATGAAGCATAGAATGATAGGAACCCAAAACTACCATTACAAATTAGATCCCAGCTGTGGTGTGACTCGTAAATATTGACCGCGAGTTTTTCCGAATGTCTATGGCAACGCTGCGGGTGAACCTCGCCACCTACGAAGCTCTTTCTGGTCTCATTTTAAAGCTATTTTCGCCTAGTTTTCGGGAGAATACAGTTTATTTAATGCAGATGCTTGATTAATCATTCAGGAGTGCCTGAATATGCCCTAAATAGCGCAAATAAGCCCGCAGCGTAAGTGTTAAAGGACACGCATATGACAGGTAGGCCTACCACCATGTAGGACTACTTATTACAGATTTAATTTAGGTTTCCACGCCTCCATCAACAACCTACTCCCTTTTCTGGTCTGATAGTAGCCTAGTAATAGAAACTAGGCTATTTATTAACGTTTTGGTAAATCTACAGTTATACTAGCCTCCCACTACCCCCCTTCAAAACACACCTTTTAGCGTGTTTTTGGATGGTTCAGCAGACGCGGAAACTGAAACAAACCCGGATTTTTTTATATTAATGTCACTAATTTTCCCATGGAATTATATAGTTTTCTGTGTTAATTTTCATCAATATATAGGGGATGGATGTAGTTTTCGGGCGTACGGTTGTCATGTTTACATAGGGTGATCGCTGCGGTGAACTTCGCGTTTATTTTGACGGCGATAATTTCGGTTACTTGCCCCCTGCCTTACAATATACAGGTACAGTATATGATGATGACAATATGTCATGGGGGGGTGAGTCAACATATTACTGTATCCAATGGCATTAAAAATAGACGGGAACATGATAGCAAACGTCCGACGTCACCATCATGTTTACATTTGTCGATAGCCATAATTAAGTTCGCGTCTAATTTGACGGCGATTTTTTTTTTTATTTGCCCCCTGCTGGCAATATATATGATGATGACAATATGTGAATGCCCCCTCAACATATTATTGTATCGAAAGGCAGTCAAAATAGACGGGAACACGATGGCAAGCGTCCACTACCACTCCGCATAGTGTAAACAAGGGTAGCGGTATGCCCGCACTTAACATTCTTACCATTATAGTGTTTGGAATTAATTACAAGCCTCTGAAAAACCGTTGGGATGAATGTAGACTCCGGGCGTACGGTCGTCATGTTTACATAGGGCGATCGTCGCGGTTAACTTCGCGTCTATTTTGACGTCGATTAATTCGCTTATTTACCCCCTGCTGGCAATATATATGATGATGACAATATGTCATGGGGGGGTGCAGGGGGGCAAAGCCCCCCTCAACATATTATTGTATCCAATGGCATTCAAAATAGACTGGAACATGATTGCAAAGTTCCGACGCCTACCCCGCTGCCGCCGCTGACGACGTCATGTTTACATTTGTCGATCGCCGTGGTTAAGTTCGCGTCTATTTTGACGGCGATTTTTTTTCAGTACTTTTGCCCCCTGCTGGCAATATATATGATGATAACAATGTGTCATGGGGGGGATGAGGGGGGCAAAGCCCCCCCCCCCCCCCCCCCCTCAACATATTATTGTATCCAAAGGCAGTCAAAATAGACGGGAACATGATGGCAAAGGTCCGACGCCACTGCACGTAGTGTAAACAATGATGGCGGTACGCCCGCTCTTAACATTCTTGCCGAAGCGTGTTGGTCCGAAAATCGGGAGTTTACCGCCTCTTCCGATCGTCGGTTTGTTGACATGACGCTCGACGTTAGTTACGTTTGCTGTTTTGTTTTTTTGTTTTGCCCCCTGCTGGCAATTATGATGATAACAATAAGTCTAGGGGGGGTGAGGGGGGCAAAGCCCCCTCAACACATACTGTATCCAGCGGCCTAAATTTTAATTGAACCGCCAATATATATGGGAAGTTAGTTAGATGCGCGAAGTAGGCTAACCTATTAACCTCGAGCGCTATGTCAACAAACGATCGACATTACTCCCGCGAACGTAACTTTTCCACCGAGTTATCTATATATTTTGTCTAATATTATTAATATTAAAGTGTCCCCATTGTTTTTTAGTGCTTCGTACACCAGAAAAGGGTGTAGCTCTGTGTTGGATGCGTGGAAACCGAAAACAATTCTGTATTAAATCCTTGGTGGTACCTGTTAAATGCGTGCCCCTATAGTAAAGTCGCACCTAGTTTTGTTTAGTAACGACTATGGATTGGCGGGTTAGTCAAGCTCGCGCCATTTATTGGGTGAATTGCGCACCGCTTCCTTCAAAACAAGACGGAGAGCCGAGAAGGAGGTCATTTCGACGCCTCGACGGAATGATTTGTTTACAATTGGGACTTTGATTATTTTTATGTTATTTTTTGGTGAAATCGGGTTTTTTCAAGTGGTCGATAACGAAATTCCTCCATGGGGACTATAATGAGAAAAATATGATGAGTCTATTGGTCCCTAATAAATTGTGTGTAATAGTGCTGCATTTGTGTTGTTTAAGATTATCTTGATGTTTGACAAGGTTAGGCTACTTTTATTGGTTAAACTTAAGAATGTACGGTAATTATTTACAAGTCGGCCTTCCACTTGTTTGCTGTAGGCCTGTAGGCTAAGCTGAAGTTTCTAAACTATTCCACATATAACAAAATGGCATTAGAGTCCCATGTAGTACTTACAGTTATTTGCAAGGGAGCCTAGCGCCACTTTCAAAAATGTAATAAGACGAAACTAGGCTACTACGATTTTCCCATACAGAGTCGAGATACAGCTACAGTATTTGCAAGGGAGCCTAGTGCCACTTTGAAAAATTTCATCAAGACGAAACTACGACGATTTGTAATATTTCAATTTAACCATAGATAGTTGAGATATTTGGGTTCCTTGAACATGACGATAGTGCGTTGTTATATGTGCGATTAGTTTACTTAGGAACCAGATTAACTTGCTCATGTAGTGATGTACACCCTATGTGGTGGATTGTGTTCTTATATTTCAAATTTTATTTTATTTAGCGTTATTTTCACATAGCGATTTTGATTAGTTACTTTGCGTTTATCTTGTGTCGTCCCAGTTTTGGTTTGTTTATTTTGCAAGTTTTACATTATAATTTCTTGCATTCATTTTTTGTTGTGTTTGATGTTCTAGGGCGATTGTGGTGATATGATATTTCAATGCCAATATCGGAGGGAAGTTAGGGAACTGTTGTCGTTGTTGGACCGCGCTTTGTTTACATAATTTGGGATGCCGCCCCCACACCCCTACTGATAAAGCTATACAGTACGGTCGCGCTAATAAGTCATATCCCAGCTGTCATTACATTTGGCTTGCTCTGTGCTGTATTAATGTCTGTTAGATGTTGAATAGGGTGGGTAAGTGTAGCGCTAATAAATCATGTCCCAGGTGTCATTACGTTTGGCTTGCTCTATGCTGTATTAATGTCTGTCGGATGTTGAATAGGGTGGGTAAGTGTAGGAACATGTTTGTATATTTCACTCGATATGAATAAATGAAGCTTAGATAGTGCTGATACCAATTGTTGATCACAACATACTTGGTGCCGAGACATCACTTATTAGCGCAACTCTACACTATTGTTATACAGGGTGTTAAACCAGAGCAATTTTGTTTGAATACAAGAAAATAACATGAAAGATCATTGTTTTGGCCATGTTATCACTTCCAAGGACATAAATTGAACTATAAACCATAATTTTATCTTCACATATACAATCTATTTTTAATTAACTTCACCACAACACCAAATACTGTACCTCCAATGAAATTAATGAAAGCATATATGTGATCCACCGGGATTCGAACCCGGGTCATCACACACAGATTTTTAGACACCTTAACCATTACACCACCAAGACTAAAAATTATAAACTCGGCTTTCATATTTAGGATATGTAAAGATAAAATTCTGGTTTATGCTTCAATTTATGTCATTGACCTTCTGATGTCCACGTACCCCCCTTGATCTGAATATAAATGTGGAATAACAGTCAAAATGTGTAGTAATCCTCAAGGGGTTAAGGGGAGATGGTTCTTTTTGGGGTTCATTTTGTTCATTTATTTATTTATTTTTGTTGTGTCCTCCCTAGACCTTCATCAATCTTAAAAAAACATCCATTAGATCCCCCTTCTAGATTAATTTGTACATTTTTCGGTAGAAAAAATTTCTGGCCAAGGCCGGTTCTTCCAAAATCACAGGCTCACTATCGTTTACCATGAAAAAAATTGACACCTAAATAGCACGAAAGGTCTTTCCATTGACAAAGAAATGGGACAAGAGGTCTTAAAATCAACAAACTAATCAGGCAAACATCTTAAAATCTAAAAACTAATGGGGCTAAACATGAGGAAGAAGGGGGACCAGAAAACCGGCCCATTTTCCCTTAATTGAAGTTTATGGTTCACAAGAAAATACCGGGTTTTACAGTATATCCCATTCACTACCGGTGATGTTCGTTTCACCATATTCTGGCCAATATTGGATGATTGTTTTCAGCTTAGGACGGACGTGTAGCAATTAACCCGGCAGCTGCGGGAAGTCTCTTAAGAGGTCCTACTGGGCGGCTGCGGGAAGACACTTTAAGATCCTAGGCCTTAAAAAAAACATCTAAAACACCCCAGTGACACTAAAGAAAAATCAATTTGTGTTTAGGTGAGATAATTTCCCTACATTACTTGCTACCACTCCTACACATGTGTCCCCCCCCCCCCCTCCCCTTTTTTTGTTCCCCCTCCTCAATTATCAGGTATTTTCTCTATTATTCCCGATATTTATAGAGTATTTTCATGGGAGAGAGGGAGGAGTGTAACTCCGACCCTCCAAGCCAGTCTGAAAGCTCCCCTGGTCTCTCAGTGCCACGCAAGACACGAGAGAGTGAGGGTATTAGTCTCTCACTGCTTAAGGCCAGATTACGACCGCGGGGCTAAAATATAAAATTTTCACCAGCCAATTGCTGTTACCACTTGTTTTATTGCTTTCCCATGTTCATATTAAAAGTAAAATAGGTGCATATGGATAAGTATTAATTATATATTGGTAAATTAACGATTTTAGTGAGGAATGAATCAGAATACCTTCACACCGCGGGCACATTCAAATACCATAGCTACGCAGCTAAGAGGTTAACCCTCCGGGGCCGGCTACGCATTCTATAAATATGCCCCGAAACCCGGGGGTTTTGGCCGAAAAACGTCTACGCCTAGGCTACCGTATCTTTGTTATTTTGACTGCTTCCGCATTCCCGCGCATCCCCAAGCGTAGATGTGTTTCGTACCTGTAGAATGGCATTGAGTAGAGCTCTCTAAGTCAACTGGTTCAGTTGTGATGACGATTTAAGAGAACTTTGTAGCGATGTCAGCCATATCAGCCACTTTTCAATACTAAACAATAACACACAGCCACACAAAAACAAGCGACGCCTCTCCTTCTTGTGGTCGGTCCAACCGGCTGTTGTTTACATGCGTCGGACGGACGGCTTTCAAAACAAGCTTGCAGGCTTTCAAGCTGCCGGAGCCTCAGAGCCCTACCGGGTTCCGCGGGCCGCGTTTGTTATGGGTGCCTCAGAGCCCTACCGGGTCTGAGGGGTTAAGAGCCTACAGACTATCTCACTTAACCCTTTTAACAACCACAGATCCTTCCTAATTGAAATACAATCATCTGATACAATGCTCCCCCCTAATATGCTAGTTTTTGGGCTGCAAAATGGGTCGCATATTGGGAAGCTAAGAATCAATGGGAAAAAAGGTATATGGTCAGATACCATTCCCATATACCTTTTTTCCCATTGATTCTTAGCTTCCCAATATGCGACCCATTTTGCAGCCCAAAAACTAGCATATTAGGGGGGAGCACTGTATCAGACGATTGTACTGTACTGTATTTCAAGCACTCACCCGCCTGTGGCCTAGACAACATAAGCAACATACACCTCAGACACCTGGGACCACAAGGCATACAAGCACTCACTAACATATCAAACTACAGCTATTCACACAACACAATACCAGACATTTGGAAGCATGGTATCATCATCACATTCCCCAAACCCAACAAAGACCCCACGCTACCCTCCTCGCACCGCCCCATCACACTCCTTTGCTCCCCCTCCAAAGTCATGGAACACCTAGTATTACAACTAATTACACCTGATCTACCCCTAGCTCCAACACAACATGGCTTTAGGCCACTGCACTCCACAAACACTCTTCTCACAGACCTTACACAAAGAGCTTTTGACGGCATCAACTCAGCTAGACCACCACACAGATCACTATTAGCCACACTCGACATTAGTAAAGCCTTCGATGCCATCCCCCGCCACAACCTAACAAACAAAATCTACAACACAAACATGCACAACAACACAAAAAGGTGGCTGGCCAACTTCCTAGCAGGCAGATGTGCACACGTATCTTTTGCCGGTCAGTCATCTAAAATCAGAAACTTTCCAAACGGAGTCCCACAAGGATCCGTCCTATTGCCCGCACTCTTCAATCTGTACATGCACGATATAACTACACCCAATACGCCCCAAATAAACTTAGCCTCCTATGCAGATGACATAACACTCACATGCACACACCATGACCCAAAAAGGGCAACAGATCTCCTTCAACCCTATCTCAACACACTACATGGCTGGTGCACTACAAACAGACTTAATCTAGCCCCAGCCAAATCCACCGCAACCCTGCTCACAAGCTGGACAGGAGAACACGAATACATCCCTCAACTCACCATAAACAACACACCCCTAACACATACACACACACCCAAAATCCTAGGAGTAACATATGATACTCATATGACATTCAAACAGCACACCACAAACATTAAAAAGAAACTGACACCCAGACTTAACGCCCTCAGGTCACTTACTCACACAAAATTTGGACACAACAAAGAAACTACCACCACAGTATATAAACAATACATAAGATCAGTGATGGAATACGCAAGCCCAGCCTGGGCTTCTAACCTAGCTGAAACACATCATAAGACCTTACAGACTATTCAAAACAAAGCCCTGAAGATCATTACAGGCTGCACAGCTACTGCACCCACAGATCACCTACATCAAGAAACCAAAATTCTCAAAGTCAAAGACCATCTGGACATGAGAGACAATTCCTGGCAGCAGCCTCCACGAACCAAGACCACCCACTAAACTACATGGCAACACACCCACAGACACCAAGAAATATCAAAACAACACCCAGCACACAGTATCACACACAATTATTGTCCTCTCTCCCTCCCTGCCCACCCCGAACCAACTTCCAGAAGCACATCCATACTCATATCTCTCACCGATCCATCCACTCACTCACAGACAACACGCAGCTGCATGCACGACCTCCCGAAATCCATCCTTCCGAATCCTCCCTTCCTCGCGAGGACAGAGTCCACCTGGCCAGGCTGAGATGCGAACACCATCCAGCTCTCCTGAGCTATCAGAAGAGACTGGATGACTCCGTTGTCGACGCCTGCCCGGGATGTAACACAGTACCCCATACCATTAAACACATCATAGAAGACTGCATTTCACACAACCACTTACGCCAACAACACAATCTACACTCAATGAGAGCTCTGTGGGAAAGCCCGATCGTGGCCATGGCCTTCCTCAGGGACTCGGGGCTGTTCGGCCAGGCAGCTTAGGGAACAACAACAACACCATTCCCAGGCTTGATGCTCAGAACCCCATTTTAAGAACAACCTTTACTGAAAGAAATATCTATCTATCTCTATCTATTGCCAGACGCCTTACTCCCCTTAATGAGGCTGGCCATACACAGAATGCCCCCAAGCGAACCTATTCCCTGTAAGAGGGACAACCCGTGCCAGTTTACTGAAGGACTTACAGGATTGACCACTCAATTTAGGATCTGTCCGACTCCGAGGCCCTCTGTGTATCTTGTTAGCACTATTTTTCTACAGTGGTGTTTGGCTAGTCCATCCACTAACCTGCCTTACCCTTAGGTAAGCAGTACGGATTTGTATCAGGGTTTACTCCCCTAGACAGGTTGCCGGCCAAGGCTGACGAGTCCCATCCACCCGGATTTTTATAAAATTGTCTCCCCTAGATGGGTTGCCGACCAAAGCTAACGAGTCCCATCCACCCGGAATACATTACAATATTAAATCAAACAGCATAAAGAAGACCATTTACCTTAAGTAGAACTTAAGGACTGCTAGATTGTCGTAGATGCAGATGTAGTACAGTACTTTAATAATATTTAACATTAAAAATCAGTTCTTGGTCAAGCGGATGCACCAAAAATGTTGTATTGGGAGGCAAATAAAGAACTTTAACATAAAGATGGACCTCGTATTGTAGCGGTTTCACATACTTATTAGAGGGGAGCACTGTACTGTAGTTGCCAGAATATAATGAAAAGGACATCACCGGTACTGAATGGGATATGTATGTACAGTACAGTATGTATTAGAGATGGACCGAATATTCGTTTCGTATTCGTATGTGCGAATATTTGCTATGTTTTTCAATATTCGTATTCGCATTTCCATTCATAGCTATTTGCAAACATGCGAATATTTTAACGAAACCAATAGAAGATATACAAAAATGTAAAATATTACATTTTAAAGCGTGCGTTCGCTTGTGCGATGTAGGGGAAAGGCATGCTTCTTTATTAAACCCTCTAAGTACAGTAAACCCTCGCTCTTTCGTACTTCACTCTTTCGGAATTCCAAGGCTTTCGGACAAGCATTTCAATTCGAACTCATGGTTCAGCCTTTCGGATTTGTCTGAAAGGCTGAGAAAATACCTCCGTCCTTTTCGGACTACATTTAACTTCGGACTCATGCTTCAGCCTTTCGGATTTGTCCGAAAGGCTGAGAAAAATTAAATCGCATTCGGACCAAAGAGCCAAGTTTCGGACTTATAAACTTCGGACATTATTTCAGCCTTTCGGATTTGTCTGAAAGGCTGAAGTGTGAGTTCGGACTCGGCCCTTTCGGACTTTTGACACTTTCGGACAGGGGTCTCCCCCAATTAGTCCGAAAGAGTGAGGGTTTACTGTACCATAGTACAATATGTGAATGTTTTTTAAACCAATGGAACTGAAATTGCGTACATCGACTTCCAAACCAATCTGATGATCTCTGAACTTTGAAATAATTGTAATAGTTCCGAAATCTGACCTTGTTCATTATAACGGAATAAATGGTCCTGATACAATGTTGCCAATGTACCGGCTACCGATAGATCCAGCGAATCACTTCCATCTAGCGATATTCAAGTTATGTTCCCTATTTTAAGGAATTGTAGAGATTTTTCGATTGTTAAAGATTATTCTAGATACTTCAACATATGTTTTCTAGTGACATACAAGTTTTTAGTGTCTGGTGACTATCTAGCGATTTGTCAATGCTATTCTAGCATACATTTGTGCTTTAGTTTATCATGCATTGTTTAATATATTTGCCCTATTTCTCCAGAAGACTTCCTACATGATATAGTGTATTGTTCTAGTGATAATTCAATATTATACAGGGCTATTTTAAGTTGGCTGATGATTATGAAACAGTAATATGCTGGACGATGAGAATACTGTATGTAAACATGTCTCGGATATCACTGATAATTGTTGGCATTTTCTGCCAAAAGCCCAATGGCTAATCAGTGGTGGTAACGAAACACGCAGCTTTACACATTCACATCGTCATTGGCTTCCGGTAATTTATTTCATAGTAATTTAATTAACGTTTGTTGGTGATATAAAAAGAATTACCAGTTCTTGAAGAATGACAATTTCATCCTTCAAGAAAGATTGAAATATTCGCTATTTGCTATTCGCGAATTTTACCAACAAAAATTTGTATTCGTATTCGCAAATAGTGAAAATTGATATTCGTTCCATCTCTAGACTATGTATATACTCAGGCATTTACCCCATAGCTGGGGGTGGCCGACTCGAGACAGAGCTTGACAGAAACAACATTTAAAGATCCAGTACTTACGGTCCGAGACCACTTTCCCGTTCCCTCGCCCCTTACTTCGTCTCATCTAGTAGGTCTATCTATCTATCTATATGCTCAGGCCCAATCCCCATTTTGGGGGTAGCCGACCCAAGACAGAGCAAGAACAGGGAAAACACAAAAACAACATAAAACAACAAATAAACACAGATAAAAAGCACAAACTCACACACATCCAGGTCACCCAGGAGAAGACCCAGAGACCAGGGTCACCAAGGTCGCTCCAGCATCTAGTAGGTGAAGTTTACAAAGGGAAGGGGAGGAGGATTCCTAGCCTCCTGCCCCCAGAAGGAAAAATTAGGACAGAGATAAACAGAAACGGCTAAGGTTGGGTAGAGTATCCGCAACCTCACTCTGGATGGGACAAGCCCTCGCCGCTCTTCTCCCTCATGTTTAGCCCCATTAGTTTTGAGATTTTAAGACTTTTGTTTCATCAGTTTGGCAATTTTAAGACGTTTGTTTCATCGTTTGGCAACTTTTAAGACCTTTCACCCCTTCTTTTGTCAGAAATATAGAAATTTTAGTGCGTAGTGTGCAAAGGCGAGCTTGTGTTAAGTGATGATCCTGTGGCTGTGAACTTTGGAAATGAGTCATTGGAGCTTGTGGACAAGTTTTGTTACCTAGGAGATACCATCTCTGTTGGTGGTGGGGCCAAAGCTGCCACTGTCGCTAGAATTAGATGTGGCTGGGGGAAGTTCAGAGAACTGCTGCCAATTCTGACAATGAAAAGAATGCCTCTCCCCCTGAAGGGAAAGGTGTATGCCTCATGTGTTAGAAGTGCAATGACGTATGCCTCGGAAACATGGGCCGTTATAGTAGAGGATGTCAACTGAATGGAACGTAATGAGATGAGAATGGTGAGATGGATGTGTGGGGCCAGGCTGCAGGATAGAATAATAAATGATCAGTTGAGGAGACGTTTAGGTATAAAGAGTATTAGCGAGGTGCTGCTACAAGTTGTTGTTGTTGTTGTTGTTGTTGTTGTTCCCCAAGCTGCCTGGCCGAACAGCCCCAAGGCCCCGAGCAATTCCAAGGCCATAACCGAGTGCCCCCACAGAACCCTCCCCGCCGACCACAATAAAGCCTGGGTGACCGAAGCCACTCCATGGCGGGGGGCTGAGGAGGGTGCGGAAACGCCCGGGAAACCAAAGCCCCACCCAGGGCCCTGTGCCCCTCAGCAATTATGAAGAGAAAGTTGAGGGGCAAGGGAAAAATGTGACGCTTTGGTTTCCAATCTTGGTAGATTGGGAGGTCAATCCACGGAAGAGACGCCGTCACTTGAGATCTAGAAAATATATAAGTTAAAGGAAAAGTCAGAGTAAGCTATGGGTATGGCAGAGATTGCTCAGCTCTCACTCTGATAGACCAGCCCATCACCACGCTGCATACAAGTAGACTGGGATGGTATGGACATGTGGAGAGAATGGATGAACAAAATTGGGTGAAAAAAAGCAGGTCTGTGATTGTGGAGGGAGCTGCACCAAGGGGTGGACCGAGGAAGACCTGGGATCGGACCATACGTGCCGATCTCAAATCCAAAAACTTGACAAGTGAAGCAACCCTTAACAGGGTTGCCTGGAACGCCGCCATTAGGACAAGAGACTGAAACTGCACATATGTGTGGAACACTCAGTTTTAAAATTTTATGTACAGTATGTATGTACAGTATTAGGAAATTTTGTGCCATTAAGTTGTCTATTTGTTCTAGGCAAGTGATAGCAAGCCTGTAAGTTTAGGAGGAACCAGCCTTTGGCTGGTACTTTTTTCTACCAAAAAAAAAATCTAAATTTATCTTTAGTGGGGGTCTAGGGAATGTTCTTTAGTGGGGGTCTAGGGAATGTTCTTTAGTGGGGGTCTAGGGAATGTTCTTTAGTGGGGGTCTAGGGAATGTTCTTTAGTGGGGGTCTAGGGAATGTTCTTTAGTGGGGGTCTAGGGAATGTTCTTTAGTGGGGGTCTAGGGAATGTTCTTTAGTGGGGGTCTAGGGAATGTTCTTTAGTGGGGGTCTAGGGAATGTTCTTTAGTGGGGGTCTAGGGAATGTTCTTTAGTGGGGGTCTAGGGAATGTTCTTTAGTGGGGGTCTAGGGAATGTTCTTTAGTGGGGGTCTAGGGAATGTTCTTTAGTGGGGGTCTAGGGAATGTTCTTTAGTGGGGGTCTAGGGAATGTTCTTTTAAGCTTTTATGGAGGTCTAGCGAGGAAACTAAAAGATAAATATATATATAAATAGACCAAAAAAATAATCCTAGCCCCTTAACCCCTCAGACCCGGTAGGGCTCTGAGGCACCCATAACAAATACCCCCCGCGGAACCCGGTAGGGCTCTGAGGCACCCATAACAAATACCCCCCGCGGAACCCGGTAGGGCTCTGAGGCATCCATAACAAATACCCCCCGCGGAACCCTGTAGGGCTCTGAGGCATCCATAACAAATACCCCCCGCGGAACCCGGTAGGGCTCTGAGGCATCCATAACAAATACCCCCCGCGGAACCCGGTAGGGCTCTGAGGCATCCATAACAAATACCCCCCGTGGAACCCGGTAGGGCTCTGAGGCATCCACAACAAATACCCCCCGTGGAACCCGGTAGGGCTCTGAGGCATCCACAACAAATACCCCCCGCGGAACCCGGTAGGGCTCTGAGGCACCCATAACAAATACCCCCCGCGGCTCTGAGGCACCCATAACAAATACCCCCCGCGGAACCCGGTAGGGCTCTGAGGCATCCATAACAAATACCCCCCGCGGAACCCGGTAGGGCTCTGAGGCATCCATAACAAATACCCCCCGCGGAACCCGGTAGGGCTCTGAGGCACCCATAACAAATACCCCCCGCGGAACCCGGTAGGGCTCTGAGGCACCCATAACAAATACCCCCGCGGAACCCGGTAGGGCTCTGAGGCACCCATAACAAATACCCCCCGCGGAACCCGGTAGGGCTCTGAGGCTCCCATAACAAATACCCCCCGCGGAACCCGGTAGGGCTCTGAGGCACCCATAACAAATACCCCCCGCGGAACCCGGTAGGGCTCTGAGGCACCCATAACAAATACCCCCCGCGGAACCCGGTAGGGCTCTGAGGCTCCGGCAGCTTGAAAGCTTGTAAGCTTGTCTTCAAAGCCGTCCGTCCGACGCATGTAAACAACAGCCGGTTGGACCGACGCCGCGCATCTCCGACCACAAGAAGGAGAGGCGTCCTTGTTCGTGTGTGTCTGTATGTTATTGTTAAGTAGTGAAAAGTAATGATAAGTTGCTGATATCGCCACAAAGTTATCTCCACGGAAATCGTCATCACAACTGAACAAGTTGACTTAGAGAGCTCTACTCAACGCCATTCTACAGGTATGAAACACATCTACGCTTGGGGATGCGCGGGAATGCGAAAGCAGTCAAAATAACAAAGATACGGTAGCCTAGGCGTAGATGTTTTTCGTCCAAAACCCCCGGGTTTCGGGGAAATTATAGAATACAATAGCCGGGGCTGGAGGGTTAAACTGCCAGACCAGAATCATTGAAGTTTAAGTGTTTATGAGAACTGAACTTAATAGACAACTCTTCTTCTTACAGGTTCACAGTTGATGGCCAGCCTCACGAAGAAGAGGCAGCAGGAACCAGGTCACCAAAAACGGATCTACTGTTTGGAGGGAGATCGCTGCAGTTGTGGCCGACTCGAGACAGAGCTCGAACAGAAACAACATTTAAAGATCCAGTTCTTAGGGTCCGGGACCACTTTCGCGTTCCACCGCCCCTTACTCTGTCTTGTCTAGTAGGTGAATTTTACAAGGGGACCAGGATTCCTAGCCCCCTGGTGCCTCCAGAAGGAAAAAGTAGGACAGCAATAATTGCGATGTAATGTTTGAACTACTGTACCTACATCCATGGTGGAAACTATTCGTATCATTGTTGTTGTTGTTGTAGTAGCTACAAGATTCCCGCGGCGACCAGGTAGTCCGCCACTTCCCCCGGGTGGGTCCAGAGATCTTTGAGTGAAGTCTATCTATCTATCTATATATGCCGGACGCCTTACTCCCCTAAATGAGGGTGACCATACACTGAAGGCCCCCAAGCGGACCTATTTCCTGTAAGAGGGACAACTCGAGCCAGTTTACTGAAGGACTTACAGGATTGACCACTCAATTTAGGATCCGTCCAACTCCGAGGCCCCCTATGTATGTCTGAGTGAAGTGATGTTGAAATTATGTCTGTGCTGGGCAAGTGCTGGTCAGTGGAGTATCAAGTGTTCTGTGTTGTCGAAGGAATATTGACAGCGAAGACAAGAAGGGTCTTGAGTTGGATCTATTCTGTGTTTGTAATCTAGTAATGACGGGTGGTGGCCGCACCTGAGGCGTGCAAGTGTGACTCGGGTTTCTTTGGGAAGCTTGTCTATCATCATACCATAAAGCACTACTGTAGTTACATAATGACGGGTGGTGGCCGGACCTGAGGCGTACAAGTGTGACTCGGGTTTCTTTGGGAAGCTTGTCTATCATCATACCATGAAGCACTACTGTAGTTACATAATGACGGGTGGTGGCCGGACCTGAGGCGTACAAGTGTGACTCGGGTTTCTTTGGGAAGCTTGTCTATCACCATACCATAAAGCACTACTGTAGTTACATACAAACAAATATAATACAATACAAGAAAGTTTAAAGACCATTTTGTCCACAGAGAGTGAGGTTACATTCACAGACAGATACAAACAACATTTGTAAATGTCAAATTGATGAACTATAAATGGCATGTACGGTACTAGTGTTGCGACTATATTTATGTCTTTCAATATCAAAGTAAGCAGTATATCTGAGTTTGTTACTAAATTATGTTAATGTAGACAAAAATAGTACACAAGTCCTTTGCCATACATTAAAGTGAACAAGATATTTTTTGTTTCTAGATCGTCTACAACCTCAAGACTAGGATTTTCAGCAAATTGTAACTCTTACGAGGCCCCAAGACTATTGAATGAGCCTCAAGATCTTAATTTTGACCACTCCAGTTGTCTGTTATGTTGCCAGTCACAGTATTCTTTATTATGGTTTTGAATCCCTTCGGCACGATGACATATTTTTCGCCTTATTCTGATTACCATTAGGCGATTTTCTTTAGCTTATAATCTACCTCTAGGACTCAAAGGGGTGAATACAATCTCTATAAACCCTCTGAATAACAGGTCCTTCTTTAGCTTATAATCTACCTCTAGGACTCAAAGGGGTGAATACAATCTCTATAAACCCTCTGAATAACAGGTCTTTCTTTAGCTTATAATCTACCTCTAGGACTCAAAGGGGTGAATACAATCTCTATAAACCCTCTGAATAACAGGTCCTTCTTTAGCTTATAATCTACCTCCAGGTCAAAGGGGTGAATACAATCTCTATAAATTTCATAGGTCTTTCTTTAGCTTATAATCTAACTCTAGGACTCAAAGGGGTGAATATGAACTCCATAAACCCTCTGAATAACAGGTCCTTCTTTAGCTTATAATCTACCTCCAGGTCAAAGGGGTGAATATGAACTCCATAAACCCTCTGAATAACAGGTCCTTCTTTAGCTTATAATCTACCTCCAGGTCAAAGGGGTGAATACAATCTCCATAAACCCTCTGACTACCATTGGTCCTTCTTTAACTACATAAAATCATCTAATTTTAGCCAGAATCAAAGGTAAAAAGGCGTCATTGTGCTGAAAGGGTTATCATTTTGATGTAGCTAGGTTCTAGTCGAATTGGAGGAACGCTCGGATCACCTCGGAAAACCATCTGCTTGTTGAGACCTTTCACCCCATTTCTTTGTCAATATTAGGACCTTTTGTGCCATTTAGGTGTTGATTTGCCCCTGGCAAGCGATAACGAGCCTGTAATTTTAGGAGGAAACAACAAGAACAACAACCACCTGCCGTGATGGAGACCGGGTCGATTGTAAAGTTGGAGAACGGGGAAGTGATAGAGTTTGAGATCAGCGAGGAAGAATTGCTGGGGACCGTCGGAAATTTGATATGTATGGAGGAGAGTGGAGAAGATCTGCAGGAGAATGATGGAGTGGTCGGGAAGGAAGGAGTGGCGGTGTTGGGGGATGAAGGAGTGACAGTCAAGTGCGAGGAGAGCTGGGGAGATGTGGCGGAAAGCGGCGGAAAATTTACCGCCAGCTACTATGCCAGTGAAGTGTTTGCGAGTGGTGGTGAAGTTAGCACCGACAATTATCATGAGGAAAAACTGTTAACTAGTGGTGGAGAAGTTAACGTTGACAATTATTATGAGGAAGAACTTTTGAAGAGTAGTGGAAATATCACCAACTCACTCAAAAAGGAACGGTTGACAAGCTGTGGAGAAAATATTACTGATACTTATTATAAAGAAATGTTGATAGGTGGAGAAGTTATAACCAACAATTATATTGAGAAGAAATGGTTGAAGAGTGGTGAATTTATTAATGGTTTTGAGAACAAACTGTGGAAGAATGAGGGTGAAGATGTCTATGATGAATGTGGTGAGATGCTTGAAGATATCGAGCGACATAAAGTTGAGAAACAAACATGCACTCTAATTAAGAAACAATCACCGACACGAACTAAGAAACAATCACGGATGCTCGCTAAGAAACAATCACACACACAAGTTGAAGAACAAACATGCACTCAAGCTGAGAAACAAGCAAGTGCACAAGTTAATAAACATAAGGGTAATGTCTGTGATATGTTTTTGAAACAAAGACAGTTATCTCATCATAAGAGGCTGCACTATGGGCACAAGAAGTACAAATGTTCAATGTGTGACCAAAAATTTGCTCTAAAGAAACATCTTCAACATCATTTATGTCAACATTCAAAGAAACAATTCAAGTGCAGTAAATGTTACCGGAGTTTTGAGATGCTTGAAGAGTTGGAGCTGCATGTCATCTGCCATTCAGAAAATAAAAGATATGAATGTGAGGAGTGTGGCCGGGTGTTCAACCACAGACGGAACTTATTTGATCACAAACATACCCATAGAGGGGAGAAAAATTTCAAGTGTGAAATTTGTGACAAAGAATTTGGCACCAAAAGCCGCCTCTCTACACACATTGTGAATCACAGTGATGAAAGGAATTATCAATGTGATATTTGTTTGAGGGACTTCAAAAGAAAAAATGCATTAAGTCAACATTTAGAGACGCATGCAGGAGTCCAACACAAATGCCTTGCGTGCCAGAAAGTCTTTTCTTGCAAAATGTATCTCGATCGGCATTTAAAGGCTCATCTAGAGACAGAAGAAAGATTTAAATGCGATATATGTGAAAAACTATTTAAGAGTAAAGCCTTGTTAAGACTTCATATACCAATTCACTTTGATAACACAAATATAAACTTGCAATGTATGGAATGTGACAAACAGTTTCACTGTAAGCAGTCCCTAGCTCAACACGTGCGGCGTACTCATGTACCAAAGAAAATCCTGAGCTGTGATGTCTGTGGTATAATGGTTAAAGGAAAGGATGCACTGTCTTCTCACATTCTCAGCCATTCAGAAGTTAGAGAGTTTGAATGTCCAACTTGTCAGAAGAGGTTCAAGACACAGATTCATTTGACTCAACATTATCGCCGACACAAGCTAGAGAAAACTGTCAAGTGTGATCTCTGTGATAAAGTATTCTTAACTAAGTCTTTGCTGAAGAGTCATCTGATGTCACATGAAGCAGTCAAACAATATCAGTGTGAAATCTGCGGGAAAAGATTTATTTGGAAGTCAAACCTCCACCAGCATTTGAGGATACATAGCGACGTCAAGAGTTTTAAATGTGAAGAATGCGGTAAATGTTTCAAGAGCAATGGTGAGTTAACAAGTCATAAGACTGTCCATTTACAAGTAAAACAGTTCCAGTGTCCCGAGTGTGACAGGGAGTTTGTACGCAAAGCAGATCTCACCAGCCACCTGCGAACACATTCGGAGCTTATGAGTCACCGATGCAATCAATGCCATAAAGAATTTAAAACTAAGGGTGAATTAGCAAGTCACCAGATCGTCCATACAGGAGTCAAGCCTTTTCAGTGTCGGCAGTGTGAAAAGTGTTTTGCTCGGAAGTCGGACCGCGCCAGCCACGAGCGAACTCACGGTGCTGTCAAAGAGCATAAATGCCCGGATTGTGATAAGTTGTTCAGGACCAAAGGGGAGCTGGTGGGTCATGGTGTGGTTCATTCAGGAGTTAAGAAGTTTGAGTGTCAAGTATGTGGCAAAATGTGTGCTCGGAAATCAGACCTAACCAGCCACTCCCTCACGCACTATAATGACGGGAAACTAGACTCGGAAATCAGACCTGACCAGCCACTTCCTCACACGCTAAAGGACGGGAAACTAGACTCTGAAATCAGACCTAACCAGCCACTCCCTCACGCACTATAATGACGGGAAACTAGACTCGGAAATCAGACCTGACCAGCCACTTCCTCACGCACTACAGTGTAATGACGGGAAACTAGACTCGAAAATCATACCTAATCAGCCAGACGTTTTGCCAGATGCCGTAATTCCCGAGAAGGGGTGCCCATGAACATTAGGCGTTGTCACGAATCGCTAGGTCATGTTGCCTGGGTTTGACATCTACCAATTACATTTTGACAGTGTGGGCTCGATCCGCCGAACCTTTGATCAGCAGCCGACGCTTTACTGACTATGCCACGGCTCGTGAACGTAACCTGACATATTACTGTACCACATGCAAATTGGGGGCGTTTTGTTCGTGGCCATCCCTTCGGGGATCACGGCATCAAGCAATAGATAGATAGATAGATGCAAATTGGAAGGTTTTTCATATCACAATTTATGTAGGAGTCGGGTTTTGCATGCTTATACACTATCACAGGCTTCATTAACCCTTTGAGAAATAAAAGACCAGATTATTATTATTATTCTATATCTATTGCCTGACGCCGTGATCCCCGAAGGGGTGGCCACAAACGAACCGCCCCCATGCACATCTGTCCCCGGTCAGTCGACGCCCCTCCCCCCAACCAGCACCGCCTTCGTTCATATACTTCCTCACTCCATCCTTCCACCTCTCTTTCGGTTTACCTCTCCTTCTCTGTCCCTCCACCTCACTCTCGTACACCCTCTTAGTCATTCTCTCGCTTTCCATACGTTCCATATGGCCGAACCATCTCAGGTTGTTCCTTTTCACACTTTCCAGCACATCTACCTCCACACCACACCTCCTTCTTACTTCCTCGTTAGTCTGTCTATCCCTCCATGTAACTCCGCACGCACTTCTTAGGTAATTCATTTCCACTGCTCTCACTCTTGGTCTGAGTTTTTCAACCAACGTCCATGCTTCGTTTCCGTAAGTCAGTGTCGGGATTACCACACTGTCATGCAAGGACTTCTTCACTTCCATACTGACCACCCTATTTCTTGTTACTGCTTTCAGCGTTCTTACAACCCTCTTCCCCTGTTGTACCCTCTCCCGCACTTCTTCATCCATAGTCCCATCTTTACTCAATACACTGCCCAGATACTTAAAAGAGTTGACGATCTCCATAGCCTGACCGTTCAGCTTCACCTCACACTCTGTGACTTCACCCCTTTCGAAGACCATAACCTTGCTCTTCCCCGCATTTACCTTCAAATTCCGTTTTTTGCACACTGTTCCAAACTCATTTACCAGACCCTGCAACTCCCATTCATTATCACTCATCAGAACTGTATCATCCACAAACAGCAGTATAGGTAGCTTCCACTCAATTCCCTCCCTTTTCAGCGATACACCAACATCCACTGCTCTTGATAGTATTTCTTTCATGACTCCATCCATATATACAGTAAACAACCACGGGGACATCACACACCCATGTTTCAAACCAACATTCAGGTCAAAGAACTCGCTCTGCTCACTCTCAACACGTACTGCCGCCTTTGCACCCTCATACATGCTCTTCACTGCTTTCAGCAACTTGCCATCTACTCCATATATGCTAAGTACTTTCCACAAACCTTCTCTGTCCACTCTGTCATAGGTCTTCTCCAAGTCCATAAAGGCAACATACACCTTTTGTTTCTTCTCCAAATATTTCTCCACAACACAATTCAGGGTAAAAATCTGATCTACACATCCTCTTCCCTTCCTAAAACCTCCCTGCTCGTCGCCTATCCATATTTCCGTTCTCACTCTCACTCTCTCAATCACTACCCTACTGTATACCTTCCCTACTACGCTTAGAAGGCATATTCCTCGGTGGTTACCACACACTCCTCTTTCCCCTTTGCCCTTATATTGGGGGACTATTATGCCAGTCTTCCAGTCATCGGGTGCACTCCCCTTTTCCTATGCTAGTTTGCACATTTTCCATACCCATTCCATCACTATCTCACTACCATACCTCAACATTTCCCCACACACTCCATCTGTTCCTGGTGCTTTCACCAACTTCACTCTTTTCATGGCTTCTGACCTCCTGATCCCAACCTCCTCCTCCACTACTTCTCTTCTTCTCCCTCCCATACCATATCCAGCTATGTTTGCTGGCTCTTCATTCCTTACATTTAGCAACTCATTGAAGTACTCCCTCCATCTTTCGACTCTCTCTTCCTTCTCGGCTAGCATTCTCCCATTCTTATCTTTCACACCCTTACTGTTTCCCTTGCTACCTTCCCTAACTTTCTTGACTTCTTTCCAGAACAGTTTCTTACTCTCCCTCCATTTTACACTCAGATTCCTTCCAAATTCCTCATCTACTCTTCTCTTACTTTCCTTCACTACTCTCTTCACCACCCTCTTACTCTCCACGTACCTCGCTCGTTTCTGTCTCTCGAAATCTTCATTCCCTCTACTACCCAACCACTCTCTATATGCTTTCTTCTTTTCTTCCACATCTATTCTTACCTCTTCTGTCCACCATGCTGTACCTTTCACTCCCCTCCCTCTTCTCCTCACTCCACACACCTCCTCACATGCTGCAAAGATCTCATCCTTAAACACCTTGCTCATCTCCTCCACTTCCTCCATAACTTCCAGGTCGAACCCACCTAGTCGTCTTTCCACTGCTCTCCTGTACTCCTCCCTGACTTCCTCCTCCTGCAACCTCTCCACCCTCCTCACCATTCCACCTCCTCTCGCCTCCCTCCAGCTCTCCTCACCCACTTCTTTTGTATCCTAACCTTAGGTACCACTACATAATGATCAGACAGACCCCCTCCAATACTCCTATACACCCTAGCATCCATCACAAATTTCTTCATTCGTTCATCCACACATACATAATCAATCAATGACTTTCGTTCCACCACTGTCTCATCCTCCATCGTCCACACCCGTTTCCACGTGTACCTGTGGATCATTCTGTGTCGGAAGAAGGTGTTGGCTATCCACAGCCTCCTTCCCACACATACGTCCACAAGTGCACTACCATTCCCATTCACCTCTGATGGTACCCCCCACCCTCCCACCACTCCCTCAACTTTCCTATCACCCACCTTACCATTCATATCCCCAATCAGAAATATTCCTTCGTTCTTGTCAAACTTCTCCAGGCACGCCTCCACATTCATCCAGAACTCCTCTTTCTTTCTTTCAAGTTTATCCTCTGTCGGGGCATACACACACACACAATCACCCACGTTTGTATTCCTACTTTCATTCTCACCCACACAATCCTTGAACCCACAGACCCATACTCTCTTACACATTCCTTCCATTTGCTAACTTATTATTACCAGCGACGTGTTATATTTTACTCTAGCTATATTTAGACGATGTTATGCAGCTTAGGAAGGATCTGTGGTAGTTTCAAAGGGTTGATTGAGATAGTTTGAAGCCTTATTATTGCTAGAGGTCCTTCCTAAGCTGAATAAAGTCATCAAATAGTTGCCAGAATATAATGAAAAGGACGTCTCCGGTACTCAATGGGTTAAGGGGGGATGGGCCGGTTTTCTGGACCACTTTCTCCCTCATGTTAAGCCACATTAGTTTTCAGATTTTAAGATGTTTACCCCATTAGTTAGTCGATTTTAAGACCTTTCGCTCCATTTCTTCGTCAATATTTAGACCTTTCGTGCTATTTAGGTGTCGATTTTTTCCCTGGCGAACGATAGTGAGCCTGTAATGGAAGAATCGGCCTTCGGCCGGGACATTTTTCTACCGAAAAATTTACAAATTCATCTAGAAGGGGGACCTAATGGATGTTTTTTTTAAATTGATGGAGGTCTAGGGAGGAAACTAGAAAAATAATGAATACAGTACAGTACAGTACTGTACAGTACATGCAAAAATCGGCCAAAAAGTAAACTATCCCCCCTTAAAAAATTGCCAGACGCATTAGTGGTTAGCAGTGCGATGAAGCGGTCCTTACGAAGCTTAACCCCTTCTGTACCGGCGACGTCTTTCTAATTATATTCTAGCTATATTTAGACGGTTTTGTGCAGTTTAAGAAGGATCTGTGGTGGTAAAAAGAGTTAAGTGAGATAGTTCAAAGCCTGTTAATTGCTGGAGGCCTATCTAATACTGAATACAATTGTCTAATAGTAGCCAGAATAGAATTAAAAAGACGTCACCGGTAGGGAAGGGGTTAAATCCTTGAGCCTTGTTTGGTGTATCTTGGGCAGGGTGTCAAACCGGAGCCATTTTGTTTGACGACTTGAATGATTATGATAAAATTGTTTGATGACTTCAATGATTATGATAAAAATTACAAAAAAATTAACATGAAATAGCATTGTTTTATCACTTCCAAAGACATCATTTGAACAATAATCTATATTTTATTAATTTCATCACAACACCAATCACCTGCAATTAAATTAATAAAAGCATATACTGTGTGATCCACCGGGATTCGAACCTGGATTATCATGCACAGATTTTTATTAGACACTCTAACCATTACACCACCAAGATGGTTGAAGGTTTATTAGACACTCTAACCATTACACCACCAAGACGGTTGAAGGTTTATTAAAAAAAATTTTTTTTTATTAAGGTTACAGTTACAAAGTGGTGTACAATCTATCTTATTCTAGTTACATTGTAGTTTATCTTATTGTACCAGTACCTCCCTACAATCAACCTAGTTGTTCCCCAATTCGTCCCTCCGCCACGACCATTTCAAAGTCCAAGTCTCTCACTCTTGTCCTCTGTAGCGGGGAGGACCTTGTACCCCTGAGACATAGGAGTGCAGACCTGAGAAGAGAGAAAGAGAGCCGGCATCTCATCCAAGTTATGACTTGGCTTCTATGCTGGCGCTTTTTCTCCGATATTTGTTCAGCTAATCTGGCATAGAAGACACTTGCAGAAGGTCCCATACCTCCCGACGATGAGAAGACCAGAGGAGTAAAGCTTCCTTGATCCCTGTACAAAATTCTTTCTTCATAAGCGCGTTTTTTCTCACTTTCGTTTCTCAAGTATGCCGCCTTGTGTCCTCGCTCACGATATGTTTGTGCTCTTGGGTTGAAGATTCTGATGTTGAAAAAAGCCTGTTGTCCCCTCGTCCAAAAACCTCGAGCACTTACGTCCACTCTTGCTTCATTTGAAGTATTTGCAGTATTGTGGGCCAAGCGCTGTCCGTCCATAGGCAGAAGTTCCGGTTCGATTCTGACATCATGGCACACCTCGTCCAGCATTTGTGCAGTGATGTCTCGTACTTCATCATGCCGGATACAGATGAATCCTCCTTTCTTACAGGTCATACAGTGGTCTGGGTTGTTTATTTCACCGCATGCACATTTCAGCGGCAGGTTCGAAACTGGCCACCCATACCTCAAGGCTACGGCATCATTGGATTCTTGTTTATTTAAGCTGAAGCCTTTCTCCTTTATTGGTAATGATGTGAGCCAATTTGAAGCCCCCGTGTCTTATGCCATCTCAACTCTCATTTTCAGTTCTTCCCTACATCTGGTCTTAATTTGTTCTAGGCTATGTTTCTGTCTCTCTTCTCTGCTCTTTGTAATTTCCTGTCTTGCATTTCGTTGTTCCTCTTCGTCCACCTCATCATTTTCATTTTGCTCCCGTATTTTTTCTGTCAGAGACGTAGTAAGTTTAAGGGAATTTTGGTACTCATGTACTGCCGCCTCCACTGGGTTTATGATCCCCATACCTCCGAACCTTGGCGGAAGAGCTAATAGATCTCTTAGCGTGACGCCTTCCATCTCTGTTAAGGCCGGTATGAATGTTCCTCTGATTGCTTCTTCCAGCGGTTGGAGCATCTGTCTAATGCCAGTTACTGTTCTCATAAGAAAGGTCCTCCATCTGTGCTTAACACCATATGTGAAGGCAGTATATGCAGCATGTGGTTCAGATTTCGCAATGTCTGCCAGGGTTTTCACTTCCTTTACCCACTCCGCTACCTTTTTTCGCACATAGTCTCTCTTGCATTCTTCTATGCCTATTACTGCTCCCAAATGGCGTTGACCCTCCTTTGTAATCTTCACTCCTGTCCCATCAAAAGTCCGCACCGCTTCTTCATACTTGTTTTCTTTCACTATTAGTACAGATTTACTAGCATTCGGATGGTACCCAATGACTTCGCCTACCGATTGTACTCTCCGCCACCATTCTTTGAGATCCCCTATTTTTCCTGCACCTGTGAGGTCATCTGCATACGCCACTTGTTTCACTCGGGTTACCTCATGTTTTATTTTCTGCTGCAGAATTGATAGTGCCAGTGCGTACATTGCCATTGCCACTGGATCTCCTTGCGTTGTTCCTTCATATCAAAGGCATTTGATAGAGTCTGGCATCAATCCTTATTGTCGAAGATGTCACACTACGGCCTTGCATCATTAGTTCCACTAATTTCTTCTTATCTTCATAACAGAAAAATACGTGTAATGGTAGATGGCCTTTATTCTCAATTTCACTCAATAAATGCTGGTGTTCCCCAGGGATCAGTTTTGGCCCCAACTCTGTTCCTCATTCATATCAATGATCTCATATCTACCACTCATAATCCAATACATTCCTACGCAGATGACTCAACACTCCACAGTTCCTTCACATTTACCAATTCTTTCACCCAACCCGATCTTATAAATTCAAAAATAAACACTGCAATTTCTCTGAACCAGGACCTTTCTAGAATTAATGAATGGGGACAAGAGAATCTAGTTTCCTTTAATGCACAGAAAACCAAGTACATTCAATTTTCTAACCGACAGAATCTCACTGACTCCCATATATTTTTTAATGATGTAAATATTCCCACTTCCCCTAGTATTGACATTCTCGGTGTAACATTAACTACTAACTTGAGCTGGACACATTATGTTAGAAGCATTGCTAAGAATGCCTCTAAAAAACTGGGACTCCTGTACAGAGTTCGAGAATTCTTCACTGATGAGCAGTTGGCCGTAATATATAAAAGTCATGTGCGCTCTCAGATGGATTACTGTTCACCTCTGTGGGGTGGAAGTGGAGTGGTTGCATTGAGGCAGTTGGACAAAATTCAAAATAAAGCTATTAGATTAATCAATAACCCTGCAATCACACAGGACCTTCCTACATTAGCCATACGAAGAAACGTTGCATCCCTTGCATTATTCTACAGATATTTTCACAGCAATTGTTCCGAGGAACTTGCTTCAATTGTGCCGCCTCTCCACATCTTTCCCCGTAGAACTAGGGCAGCTGAGAGCGCCCATGAATTTACACTTTCTCCTCCACAATGCAGAACTTCTGCTTATCAGAATTCATTTATCCCCAGAGCTACTACTCTTTGGAATTCACTTCCCTCGAATTGCTTTCCACAAACTTACAATCAACAAATGTTTAAATCCAGTTGTTACAAACATTTTATGAATGGAGGATGCCTTTAGGCACATGGACCTTTTTGTTTTATCTGTGTTTTTCCTTCCTCCGTTCATTGTCTCTTAAAAAAAAAAAAAAAAAAAAAATTTGATTTGAGAATTTTCATTTCTTCCTTCTTTGTGCTTCCAACTATATACAGGTTAGCTGGCTCCTTATAAGTATTTTCTGTGTACTTTGCGATGCTCGGGCATTTGATCTTGATGTTGTGAATAGCTGCCTCCCTATTAATGGTGTTAAAGGCATTTGTTGCATCCACTAGCAGTACCGCTTCACAATCTTCCTCATGATACACCTTCCCCATTGCATGTATTGCTGCTTCTCCTCCGGCTTGCTGTCCTGCACATACTTGTAAGTTGCCCACTGCTCTTTGTACATCTTTTCCAAATACGGACATGATTGCTTTTCCTATAATCCTTCTAAGAACTTCCCCAACGCCTACTGGTCTAACTCCTGGATTCTTATTTAAAGGTATCAGGCGACATGCTGTCAGAGCTTCTATGTTCACGTATGGTGATGATGCAAGTTTCTTTGCCAGCATTGCTATTGCTTCACAAAGGTCACCCGCGGCTGAACCAAACTTGTTTTGACTTAGGAAGATCCTCCAAGTCTTAGCATCTACTCCTGATGGACCTGCTCCTCCCTGTGTTTTCAGCGCCTTTCTCCATATGAGGTCTTCAGTTATATTCTCATATATCACCGGGTCTGGAGGAACATATTCCCCGTCCAGTTTGGCCTTATCACTTGCTGGTTTTGCTTCTGGGTGTTTCTCCTTCAGCTGGTCCAAGATGCGTCGATTCACTTCGTGCACCCCACTTGAGGCTTCCCCAGTGACCATTCTGACTGCCTGTGCCACTTTACCAATCCTCATGCTATTTCCCACTGATCGTGCCATATCATCTGGCTTCCTCTTTCTTCGTTGTTTTGTTTTCAGTCTTTGCTGGATTGCTTGTACTTGGCTAAGAATTTTGTCTAACTCTCCATTTTTCCACCACTCCATTCTCTGTTTCAGCGCTTTAATGTTCTCATTCAGTTTTCCCTTTGGTCTTTTTCTTTGAAGGAACAACTGAGGAATGAAAGAAGCTATCTTGATTGCCACGTGCGCCAAAGGGGCATCCTGAACATACTTTAGGATCATACGTCTGAGTTCCCCCAGCATGTCTTTTGTGGCTTCACAAATCGGTAGTTCAAACTTATTATGTTGCCATTGTATCACTTCTGTATAGATTTCATTCACTAATGTTGTGAGTCCGTCACCAGAATGTCCCATCCATTCTCCACCATTCATGTTTACGTTACGAGGTCGTTCGTTCTGTTCACGATTTTCGATTATTTCTCTCTCATTATCTTCGTTTAGGCCTACACTATTTTCATTATTTTGTTCCACACCTCTGTTGTCTTGCGAATTATTGATTCCTGCGTTTTCTTCTGCGGGCTGCAGTTGTTGATTGTTATTTTCTGCATTTTCTCTAACAGGGTTTGCTTGTACATCTCCATTAACTTCATTGTCTGTTTCACGGTTCATTTGTACTGCATCTCTCACTGCGTTTTGTCTGTCATCAGGATTATTCCTCGACTGGGACCGAGTTAATATCATCTTGTCTTATTATCATAATTTCCTACCTATTCCCTAATACTGAGTCTATCTATCATTTCTTCCTAAGGGACGAGCCTCTGCCCGATAAAGGTGAAAATGTAAACATCCTATGAGTAGCGTTAGAGATAGAAAGAGTAAGATAAGTTATTTAACTCACCTAGTATGATGCAAGGCTACAGAAGATCAGGCTATATTACAAGACAGTGGGTGCAAAACAAAATAGAAAAATAAAGTAAAATAAAAGTAGTGTTTAAAAATACGCACAAAGAATAAACACGGGGACAAAAAAAATATATATATGCATAATACAAAACGATTATTGTAGTGAGAAAGGAAATACACTAATTAACCCGTTGAGCCCCGGCTAGTTATAATATTTTGTTCACCCCAGTCCCAAGCCATTTTCACTTATTTTTTTTGTTTGCTAAAATGGAAGACAAGGATGAGAAATGAAAAAAAAAAAAAAAAAATCACCTCTGACATTTTTTTTTTGGGGGGGGGGGGCCGGTGGGGGGTTGGGGGGGGGGGAGCCTCAACAATTTTTGTTGAGCCAAAATGGAAGAGAATGGTAAGAAATGAACACACAAATAAAAAAAAAAATCATTTCGGTCATTTGGGGGGGGGGGGGGGGTTTCAATAGTTCGTCTCCCCCGCATGACCACCCGCCCGGGAGCACTAGGGTAAAAACTGAGTATGGCATTGTACGGCATACATCCTAAGGAGTATCTCACATAAATCTCAAGCCTCTAGCTCCCATACGACCGGAGTAATGAAGGTTCAAAGTGGCGGTGAACTAGGGGTGTAAACTATCCCCACTAAGCCCACCACCACCAGCCGCGCGGCTGTCTCGGCCCGCTCACACCTACTGGCCCGGCTCCCACACACACTACGGTACCTCCCCCTCCTATTCTCCCGCCATTTCCTACCTTACGAGCCACGTAAGTGTTTTTTATATGTCGGACGCACGTGATGCGTCGCTGGGAGTTGGTGATCAAAGACTGCCGACGCAACACGTGCGACGCTGGGTCTCAACGGGTTAAGAGAGTAAAATGATTAAAAAGACAAGTGTCAAAATAGTGCTAAGGATTAAAGAAGGATGTTAGAAATCTACTATTAGTTTGAGAAAAAGGTCCTGGTTATCAGTATGCACATAATATATCAGCGAATTATACCTTATTTTAAATAGTATACTTAGTTACTAGTTCGTTGTTTCAGTGTTTATTAAACACTCTAACCATTACACCACCAAGACAGTTGAAGGTTTATTAAACACTCTAACCATTACACCACCAAGACGGTTGAAGGTTTATTAAACACTCTAACCATTACACCACCAAGACAGTTGAAGGTTTATTAAACACTCTAACCATTACACCACCAAGACGGTTGAAGGTTTATTAACACTCTAACCATTACCACAGTTGAAGGTTTAAACACTCTAACCATTACACCACCAAGACGGTTGAAGGTTTATTAAACACTCTAACCATTACACCACCAAGACGGTTGAAGGTTTATTAAACACTCTAACCATTACACCACCAAGACAGTTGAAGGTTTATGCACACGCCTACGACTTATTATCCATTCTCGAAAACTGGATACAGTATTAATCTAATCATGTTCATATTCCCAACCGCGCTATGGTAGCCTACTGTTTAAGGGGGGTGACCTGTTTTTGTTCTGTCCTTTTCCATCTTTCTCTGGCTTGTATCCATTTGGCCCCATTCAGCCTACTGTTTTAAGACATTTATCCCCATCCAGGTGTCAATTTTTTACTGGTGAGCGGTAGCGAGCCAGCATATTTTTTATTTTTGTTTGACAGCAGGCTAAATTTGTACATTTTTCGATAGAAAAATGTCTCCGGCAAAGCCGGATTTCTTCATATAATGCTGACACCCTGATCTTGGGGTGTACAGGTCTCCCTCACTATCCGATGCCCTGATCTTGGGGTGTACAGGTCTCCCTCACTATCCGATGCCCTGATCTTGGGGTGTACAGGTCTCCCTCACTATCCGATGCCCTGATCTTGGGGTGTACAGGTCTCCCTCACTATCCGATGCCCTGATCTTGGGGTGTACAGGTCTCCCTCACTATCCGATGCCCTGATCTTGGGGTGTACAGGTCTCCCTCACTATCCGATGCCCTGATTTACCATATTATTATAGGTTTTTAGGTGTTTAAGTTTGGCTTTTGGCTGGTCCCAGAATGCGTCCACATTTATCCCATTAATTTTAGGGTTTGCTATATGATCTTTCTCTTTAACCCTCTCACGTTCTTGACGCAATTTTGAGCCTATTAGGGATACTTTAAATCCTTTGTTACCAGCAGGGATATTTAGAAACCTTTAGTTTAGTTACTTTAACCTTTGCAGTTATCTTTGAGTTAGCTGTGGGCAGAAAACTAATTTTGGAGAGGTAATTATAAGAGTGAGAGAACTTTATTTCTTATTGCTAATCTGGCAACCTCTGCGTCATATGGTCGTGAGAGGGTTAAGATCGGGTTTTCAGGAACGTAACCCAATCGTAAATCGAGGGAGACCTGTACAGTACTACAGTATAGGTAGCGCCAACGAACTTGACAATAATCTTGATCCCTGACCTCTCTGTAACTCAAAAGGGCCTAGAGCAAACTGGCTGTAAATATCCACACCTATTACCTGGTGGACTCTTCCCAAATGATAGAAACGTCAGCCCGATGGCTTTCATTAATTTTGAGTTCTAAGAAGTTAAGGGGTCAAGATTATTGTCAAGTTCGCTGGTGCTACCTATAACATTATTTTTTTAGATTTCTATGACTGCTGTGTAAATTTTATATGAAGTATTTTTATGTCTGTGTAACACGAATGGGTCTGTAAGCTGGAGGTACAGTCTTGAGCCATAATACCTGCACACTCATTGGAATCTGTATCGAACCCAAGCGAGGTAGTATGTCCTAGCATGTATATCATGTTCGCACCCAGTCGGGGGACACCTCGACGACATTTACAGACTATTAACAAAAAAAAATAAAAAAAAATAAAACATACCAAAGCCATTCCAACAACTTCTTCTATCTACAACACCCCTTCTCTGCTATCTACACTCTCCCAGCCGTATGGTCCTAGTGTACTGTCTGATGGTGTTAATGGGTTTCCAAATGTAAGACCATCCAATGTTCTGTTATATCCCAGAGGCTTCACAACTTGACTTCAAAGATTCAAAGGCTGGTATTCTTAAAAATTTCTTTCCCTTCGCAGCGACTGATACCGAACGAATATTGTGGGAATGAGCGTTGTTTACAGAGATTACACAGATTAGCACTCTTATTTCTCAGGTTATTGTGGGAATGAGCGTTGTTTACAGAGATTACACAGATTAGCACTCTTATTTCTCAGGCTAACGTTATTTTTCAGGTTATTTCGTCCACTAACAGCTCTGCGAATGGAAAGAATTGTTTAAGAATACCACTCAAATGGTTGTGCAGGTATTATGGCTTATGACTGGACATGTATTTCTAAACCCCGTATATTGGAAGAAGTGTCAATAAATACGGAATTGGTTTACTGTATATAAAGTTCAACATACAATGAGAGTAAGAACTGTACCGGTACCAAGATGTTTTATATATATACGGTACCTGTATATATATATATATATATATATATATTTGTTCTATGTGTATGGTTATACTGTATATATACGGTACCTGTATATATATATATATATATATATATATATATATATATATATATATTTGTTCTATGTGTATGGTTATACTGTATATATACGGTACCTGTATATATGTATATATATATATATATATATATATATATATATATATATATATATATATATATATATATATATTTGTTCTATGTGTATGGTTAAACCCCTTCTGTACCAGTGCTATTCTTTTAACTTTATTCTGGCTATTAGACGATTATATGAAAGTTAAAAGGGACCTCTAGCAATTCTTCCTACCAACAATTCCTTTGAGACCTCTGGTGGACGCTTCTGAACTAGCGCCAGAGCTACGACTGTAGACATCACTATACCCAACACCTACTGTAGACATCACTATACCCAACACCTACTGTAGGATATGCACAGTTTATCTCAATTTTTGTGTGATTCTACACATTTTTATTATACAGTATACGACTACACTAAGTGCTTATATAGTATAGTAATAAAGGGAAAGTCCATATGCAGCTGATAATGACTACAAACATAATTATAAGCTGATTAATTATCATAACAAAATTGGTGGGAAAATACCTGCTGACTTTGTATTGTAAATATACGTTATTTATGAATATGGGTGATTTTAAAATATATAAAACAAAAGTATGCATAGACCAAAGTATGTGTCAGCTACAGAAATTTTGACTAACTGGTTAGTAACTGCTTATATTATAGAATTGTTGAAGGAGAGGGAGGGTGGATAGCTCCGCTATGTCGCCCATTTCCCACAATGCACCGCGGTAAACCTTGCATTCAGCGCCTCTATCGGCCACTGTAGGCATTTATTGGTAGGGAGAATTAGAACTGCCATGGACAAGCTTCTTGGAGTGACCACCAGATGGAGAATGGTCGCTTTGGGGACTAACCACAATATTTTTTAGGTCAAAAAGAAATATACCAAGATTATGCGTTATATACTACAGTATTATTATTATTATTAGTATGATTTTTGAAGCAGTTTTCGTGTGTTTAATTTGTTGCATATTCGCTCTTTGTAAATATAAAATTAGATTTCTCTGAATGTCTAAACCTTTGTACAAAATATATTATTGCTTCAGTTCCTCTATTCAGAGGTTTATGAAGTAAATAATTCATCCAATGTAAGTTTCTTAGAAGTGTTTGACATTATATAGCATTTAAACCTCACTTAGAGTAGAATATTATAATACAGTAGTCCATAAAATGAGACGGGCTTTACCAATTATTGGTCTTGAGCGTGGTCTCGGGCGAGTCGGGCTTATCAATTTTGCTGCCTCTACGGTATGAAAACCTCTATCCGTAAACAGGTCTTCTCGCCATTCTAGGGTTTCGCCATTCCTTTACTCTTTATTACTATATCACGAAAAGCCTGATTATATTTTCATATAAGTATGCTCTAATTGATGCTATGTATTATCATAATATGATCAGTTTTTACAAGAAATCAACAGAAGTTCTGGAAAATTTAGTAAGCTGTCGATATAGTTTTTGGAAACGAAAATGACAGTGGGTTGCTCGCGCATGTGAGTTTTTAACAATAGTTAAACTTACTGTCAGTAGCTTATTCCACTGTAAATAATTCTACTATAACATGTGTTTATTATATATACTATTTCTATAAGGATTTGGTGCTTAGCAAGTTAACATTCATACTTTGCAAGCAATTTGTGGATTCTCTTAATTTTTGTTTTTGCCATTTGTAATGATTATAGGGATATACAGTAGTTGATACATATATTAAGTGTGTGTGCACAAATAGATATGTTACTACCAAAAAAATACCATTTGTGAATGGAGTGTCTTTTAAACGAAGCTTATTATATTGTTGAGTTACCAAGTAAATTACCACTTGTCCTAGGGTCCTGCGACGATGCGACAATTTTCCGACTTGTGGTCACCCCAAGAAGCTTGTCCGTGGCAGTTCTAATTGACAGGCTTTGAACTATCTTATTTAACCCTTTTTTACTACCACAGATCCTTCTTAACCCCCTACTGTACCGTAGGGTGCAGTAATAAAAGTGCCCCACAGTCCCAAGCAATGTGGCCAAAATGGCAAGATTAGAACAACCTCCCACCTTAAAAGATGACGGAATACTGGCTCTCCCAGCCTTCAGAGGCTTGGATATAAGCTGAGAAGTGTTGCCAACTCTAGAGCAGTGCTCAAACGGTCGTGGTTGTTGTTGTTGTTGTTGTTCCCTAAGCTGCCTGGCCGAACAGCCCCGAGTCCCTGAGGAAGGCCATGGCCACGATCGGGCTTTCCCACAGAGCTCTCATTGAGTGTAGGTTGTGTTGTTGGCGTAAGTGGTTGTGTGAAATGCAGTCTTCGATGATGTGTTTAATGGTATGGGGTGCTGTGTTACATCCCGGGCAGGCGTCGACAACGGAGTCATCCAGTCTCTTCTGATAGCTCAGGAGAGCTGGATGGTGTCCGCATCTCAGCCTGGCCAGGTGGACTCTGTCCTCGCGAGGGAGGGAGGATTCGGAAGGATGGATTTCGGGAGGTCGTGCATGCAGCTGCGTGTTGTCTGTGAGTGAGTGGATGGATTGGCGAGAGATATGAGTATGGATGTGCTTTTGGAAGTTGGTTCGGGGTGGGCAGGGAGGGAGAGAGGACAATAATTGTGTGTGATACCGTGTGCTGGGTGTTGTTTTGATATTTCTTGGAGTGGCTTCGGTCGCGCCGGGAATTTCCACGGTCGTGGTACCAGGCACTGCCTGATACTGGCAGCTACAAGGAAAGTACATTACTGATGGCTCCCTGCCATTGCTGGGACTGGGGAGTGATTTATCTACTGACGGCTCCCTGTCGTCGCTGGTACAGAAGGGGTTAAGCTGCACAAAATCCTCAAAATATAACTACAGTAGAAAATATGACAAAGACGTCGCCGGTATAGAAGGGGTTACTGATGTATTGTGTGTAAGGCAGGTTGGTTGTAACGAGTGTCTCCCCAAAAAGAGTGACAGAGCCAAATTGAAGGGACGGAGTCAAAATGCCTGGTAGCCAGAATAAAGTTAAGAAGACGTCGCCGGTACAGAAGAGGTTAAAGCAGTCTAAGTTATAGGATGAAGGAAAAATTGATTGGGGGAGAGAGTTCTAGAGTTCACTTGTTGAGTAGAAGAAAGACAGAACATTTTGCCAATTCTTGGGTTGAAGATATAATATTTATATCTCAAAGCATTACCAAATAATCCCTGCAAAACTTTATTATATTACAGTGGGATCAGGATATTGGTGACATTTCCTTAGCAAATCAGCCTTTTAGCTATACTGTAGTATGTAAATAAAACTATGCTGTACTACTGTATACAGTACTGTACTATGTTTTAGCTATACTGTAGTATGTAAATAAAACTATGCTGTACTACTGTATACAGTACTGTACTATGTTTATTTTCTTTAATATATAATGTTAATAATAATGTAAATATTTAATCTAATTTATTTATTTCACTCCCAACACCAAACACCTCCCAATGAAATTAATGAAAGCATATGATTCCCCTGGGATTTGAACCTGGGTGCATATAAACCTTTAACTGTCTTGATAGCGTAATGCTTAGTGTACAGAATTTCGGTGTGAGTATCCTAGGTTGGCTTCTTAGGAGTACCACATGTATTCATTGCTTTCATTAGTTAGGTTTATTTGTAAATTAATTGGTGGGTTAATTGATGAAAACAAATATTAATTACCACATACAGATCCTAAACACTCAAACCATTACACCATCAAGACAGTTGTAAATGAGGACAGATCAGATCAGATGAAGTATTGAGGGATAAGCCTTTACAACGGCACCTCGTATCTACATTCTACTTTTCCTATTTTTCTGAAGAGTGTAGAGAGGAGAGAAGGGGTGTTGGAGAGAGAGGAAGCTGTTGGAGTGACTTTGTTATGTATGTTTAGTCTGTATACATCGTCAGGATGTCCCCTGACTGGGTGCGAGCATGTGAAACATGCTAGGACGTACTACCACACCCACTAAATGTCCGCCATGGCAAAGATTGGACAAATGCAACAATGGCATGGGAGATTATGGAGCGCGACAAGGTTAAGAGCGAATAGCTATGAAATAGTGCGCGGGCTGTGGAAAGGACTAGGAGTACCTGCAATTATGTACGGCATGGAGGCGGTAGAAACGACGGAGGCAGAAACGAAGAAATTAGGAACGGTACAAAATAAATTTGGAAGGACGGGATTGGGGGCAAATAAATACGTAGCACAAGAAGCAATCCGAGGGGAGATGGGATGGAGTACGTTTGAAGAAAGGATAGGAAAAGCAAAAGGGAAGTACAAAGTGAGGCTAGAGGGGATGGAGGAAAGTAGGTGGCCAAAGAAGGTATACAGATGGGCGAGCGAGGGAAGTAAATGGAACAGAGAGTGCATAAGAAGGTTGGGGAGGATAAATATAAAACAGGACCATGTGGGAGGGGAATTTAGAAAACTAAATGGGAGAGAGGAGTGGGTCATACTGGAAAATGGGAGAGGATGTATCAGAGAGATAGAGAGAGGGATAAAAGAGGAGGGGAGAAGAAAGTGGAGGGAAGGGGTAGAAAACAAAGCCACGCTGTCATATTACAGAGAGAAGGAAAAACCAGCTAGAGAGCTTTTCTATGATGGAGGATGGGGATCTAAACTGCTATTTAAAGCAAGGACAGGATCGCTAGAGACGAAAGAGAGAACAAGGAGATGGAATGGAATGGGACCGCACTGCAATCAATGCGAAATGGGAGGAGACCCAATAGTAGAGGACGTAGAGCATATAATAACGGAATGTACAAGATATGATGAGAGAGAGACGAGTTGGAGGGATACATGAGGAATAGAGTTAGGGAGAGGGGGTGGGAGGAGGTAAAGCAGAGAGACGATAGAGGGGTAGGGGCACTGTTGGGGTTAACACAAGATATGGAAACACAAGACATGGAGATGATGAAGAAGATACTAGAAAAAATGTGGAGGAAGAGAAATGGGTAAGGGGGGGGGGGGGGAGGAAGTGAGGGGTAGGTCTATAACAAACAAAAAACTGTCCCTTAAACTCTCCTTCTACTCTAAACTTTCCTTCCTACTAACGTTTCTGAGCCAGTACCGATTTAAAGGTCAGCCCTGTGGATCTGCACGGTCTGCGGGTGGGTTCTAAAGAAGAAGAAGAAGAAGGCAGGACAGTTGATGACAGTTAATTCCTATTTTCACCAACCCACCATTTAACTAAAATAAATACGGCCCCCATCCCCAAATATCTCGATGCATTACAACATAACATTACATTATTTTCTTGTAATTCAAGATGATTTTATATAATTTAAGATAAATTTTTCTATTAAAAAAGTGTACAAATTGATCTTGAAGGAAGGTCTTGGGGTGTTTTTTAAAGCTTGATAGAGGTCTAGGGAGGAAACTAAAATACTGATAAAAAAAGATACATAAATGATCAAAGAAATACACCCATTCCCTCCTTATGGCACATACCCTATTGCTGGGGGTGGCCGACACAAGACAGAGCCCCAACAGAAACAAGATTTAAAGTTCCTATTCTCAGGGTCTGGAACCACTTTCGCGTTCCCTCGCCCATTTCTCTGTCTCGTCAAGTAGGAGAATTTTAGCAGGGGAGGAGGATTCCTAGCCTTCTGCCCCCTACTGTATAATAAATCATTAATACTGTACTAATACAGTAGTTTAAGGGGAGGTTTACTGTACTAATACAGTAGTTTAAGGGGAGGTTTACTGTACTAATACAGTAGTTTAAGGGGAGGTTTACTGTAGTAATACAGTAGTTTAAGGGGAGGTTTTTAGTTTGGTCTCTAAATATCCATCAAGCTTAAGATTACACCCCCTTGAGCCTCTTTCAAGATAAATTTGTACATTTTTCGGTAGAAAAATTTCCCGGCTGAAAGCCGGTTCCTCTTAAATTACAGGCTCGCTATCACTCGCCAGGAAAAAATCGACACCTTAATGGCACGAAAGGTCTTAAAATTGACAGAAATGGGGCAAAATGTCTTAAAATGTCAAAACTACTAGGGCAAACGTCTTAAAATCAATGGGGCTAAACATGAGGGAGAAAGGGGTCCAGAAAAAACTCCCTGAAATAGAAACCTCCCCTTAATTAATGATTTCTTAATACAGTAGTTTAAGGCTGGAATGGCTGTATTTATTAATACAGTAGTTTAAGGCTGGAATGGCTGTATTTCTTAATACAGTAGTTTAAGGCTGGAATGGGTGTATTTCTTAATACAGTAGTTTAAGGCTGGAATGGGTGTATTTATTAATACAGTAGTTTAAGGCTGGAATGGCTGTATTTATTAATACAGTAGTTTAAGACTGGAATGGGTGTATTTATTAATACAGTAGTTTAAGGCTGGAATGGGTGTATTTATTAATACAGTAGTTTAAGGCTGGAATGGGTGTATTTATTAATACAGTAGTTTAAGGCTGGAATGGGTGTATTTATTAATACAGTAGTTTAAGGCTGGAATGGGTGTATTTCTTAATACAGTAGTTTAAGGCTGGAATGGGTGTATTTCTTAATACAGTAGTTTAAGGCTGGAATGGCTCAGTAGTTTAAGGCTGGAATGGGTGTATTTATTAATACAGTAGTTTAAGGCTGGAATGGGTGTATTTCTTAATACAGTAGTTTAAGGCTGGAATGGGTGTATTTCTTAATACAGTAGTTTAAGGCTGGAATGGCTGTATTTATTAATACAGTAGTTTAAGGCTGGAATGGCTGTATTTCTTAATACAGTAGTTTAAGGCTGGAATGGCTGTATTTCTTAATACAGTAGTTTAAGGCTGGAATGGGTGTATTTTTTAATACAGTAGTTTAAGGCTGGAATGGCTGTATTTATTAATACAGTAGTTTAAGGCTGGAATGGCTGTATTTATTAATACATTAGTTTAAGGCTGGAATGGGTGTATTTATTAATACAGTAGTTTAAGGCTGGAATGGGTGTATTTATTAATACAGTAGTTTAAGGCTGGAATGGGTGTATTTATTAATACAGTAGTTTAAGGCTGGAATGGGTGTATTTATTAATACAGTAGTTTAAGGCTGGAATGGCTGTATTTATTAATACAGTAGTTTAAGGCTGGAATGGGTGTATTTATTAATACAGTAGTTTAAGGCTGGAATGGGTGTATTTAATACAGTAGTTTAAGGCTGGAATGGCTGTATTTCTTAATACAGTAGTTTAAGGCTGGAATGGCTGTATTTATTAATACAGTAGTAGTTTAAGGCTGGAATGGGTGTATTTATTAATACAGTAGTTTAAGGCTGGAATGGCTGTATTTATTAATACAGTAGTTTAAGGCTGGAATGGGTGTATTTATTAATACAGTAGTTTAAGGCTGGAATGGGTGTATTTATTAATACAGTAGTTTAAGGCTGGAATGGGTGTATTTATTAATACAGTAGTTTAAGGCTGGAATGGGTGTATTTATTAATACAGTAGTTTAAGGCTGGAATGGCTGTATTTATTAATACAGTAGTTTAAGGCTGGAATGGCTGTATTTATTAATACAGTAGTTTAAGGCTGGAATGGGTGTATTTATTAATACAGTAGTTTAAGGCTGGAATGGCTGTATTTATTAATACAGTAGTTTAAGGCTGGAATGGGTGTATTTATTAATACAGTAGTTTAAGGCTGGAATGGGTGTATTTATTAATACAGTAGTTTAAGGCTGGAATGGGTGTATTTCTTAATACAGTAGTTTAAGGCTGGAATGGCTGTATTTATTAATACAGTAGTTTAAGGCTGGAATGGGTGTATTTATTAATACAGTAGTTTAAGGCTGGAATGGCTGTATTTATTAATACAGTAGTTTAAGGCTGGAATGGCTGTATTTATTAATACAGTAGTTTAAGGCTGGAATGGCTGTATTTATTAATACAGTAGTTTAAGGCTGGAATGGCTGTATTTATTAATACAGTAGTTTAAGGCTGGAATGGCTGTATTTATTAATACAGTAGTTTAAGGCTGGAATGGCTGTATTTATTAATACAGTAGTTTAAGGCTGGAATGGCTGTATTTATTAATACAGTAGTTTAAGGCTGGAATGGCTGTATTTATTAATACAGTAGTTTAAGGCTGGAATGGGTGTATTTCTTAATACAGTAGTTTAAGGCTGGAATGGGTGTATTTATTAATACAGTAGTTTAAGGCTGGAATGGGTGTATTTATTAATACAGTAGTTTAAGGCTGGAATGGCTGTATTTATTAATACAGTAGTTTAAGGCTGGAATGGCTGTATTTATTAATACAGTAGTTTAAGGCTGGAATGGGTGTATTTATTAATACAGTAGTTTAAGGCTGGAATGGGTGTATTTATTAATACAGTAGTTTAAGGCTGGAATGGGTGTATTTATTAATACAGTAGTTTAAGGCTGGAATGGGTGTATTTCTTAATACAGTAGTTTAAGGCTGGAATGGGTGTATTTCTTAATACAGTAGTTTAAGGCTGGAATGGCTGTATTTATTAATACAGTAGTTTAAGGCTGGAATGGGTGTATTTATTAATACAGTAGTTTAAGGCTGGAATGGGTGTATTTATTAATACAGTAGTTTAAGGCTGGAATGGGTGTATTTATTAATACAGTAGTTTAAGGCTGGAATGGGTGTATTTATTAATACAGTAGTTTAAGGCTGGAATGGCTGTATTTATTAATACAGTAGTTTAAGGCTGGAATGGGTGTATTATTAATACAGTAGTTTAAGGCTGGAATGGGTGTATTTATTAATACAGTAGTTTAAGGCTGGAATGGGTGTATTTATTAATACAGTAGTTTAAGGCTGGAATGGCTGTATTTATTAATACAGTAGTTTAAGGCTGGAATGGGTGTATTTATTAATACAGTAGTTTAAGGCTGGAATGGGTGTATTTATTAATACAGTAGTTTAAGGCTGGAATGGCTGTATTTATTAATACAGTAGTTTAAGGCTGGAATGGGTGTATTTCTTAATACAGTAGTTTAAGGCTGGAATGGCTGTATTTATTAATACAGTAGTTTAAGGCTGGAATGGCTGTATTTATTAATACAGTAGTTTAAGGCTGGAATGGGTGTATTTATTAATACAGTAGTTTAAGGCTGGAATGGGTGTATTTATTAATACAGTAGTTTAAGGCTGGAATGGGTGTATTTATTAATACAGTAGTTTAAGGCTGGAATGGCTGTATTTATTAATACAGTAGTTTAAGGCTGGAATGGCTGTATTTATTAATACAGTAGTTTAAGGCTGGAATGGGTGTATTTATTAATACAGTAGTTTAAGGCTGGAATGGCTGTATTTATTAATACAGTAGTTTAAGGCTGGAATGGCTGTATTATTAATACAGTAGTTTAAGGCTGGAATGGGTGTATTTATTAATACAGTAGTTTAAGGCTGGAATGGCTGTATTTATTAATACAGTAGTTTAAGGCTGGAATGGCTGTATTTCTTAGATCATTTATGTGTCTTTTGTAGTTTGTTTAACTTGCTCCAGGCTTTATTAGTTGCTTTATTATTATTATTATTATTATTAGTAGTAGTAGTAGTAGTATTATTATTATTATTATTATTATTATTATTATTATTATATTATTATTATTATATTATTATATTATTATTATTATATTATTATTATAATTATTCATGTCATATTATATTATTATTATTATATTATTATTATTATTATTATTATTATTATTATTATTATTATTGTTCATATTATTATTATTATTATTATTATTATTATTATTATTATTATTATTATTATTATTAGTTTTATTATTATTTTATTATTATTATATTATTATTATATTATTATTATTATATTATTATTATTATTATTATTATTTGTATTATTATTATTATTATATCTATTATTATTATTATTATTATTATTATTATTATTATTATTATAGTGTGAGTTATAGTTATTATTATAGAGTGAGGAGAAGAGGGAGGGGAGTGAAAGGTACAGCATGGTGGACAGAAGAGGTAAGAATAGCTGTGGAAGAAAAGAAGAAAGCATATAGAGAGTGGTTGGGTAGTAGAGGGAATGAAGATTCCGAGAGACAGAAACGAGCGAGGTACGTGGAGAGTAAGAGGGTGGTGAAGAGAGTAGTGAAGGAAAGTAAGAGAAGAGTAGATGAGGAATTTGGAAGGAATCTGAGTGTAAAATGGAGGGAGAGTAAGAAACTGTTCTGGAAAGAAGTCAAGAAAGTTAGGGAAGGTAGCAAGGGAAACAGTAAGGGTGTGAAAGATAAGAATGGGAGAATGCTAGCCGAGAAGCAAGAGAGAGTCGAAAGATGGAGGGAGTACTTCAGTGAGTTGCTAAATGAAAGGAATGAAGAGCCAGCAAACATAGCTGGATATGGTATGGGAGGGAGAAGAAGAGAAGTAGTGGAGGAGGAGGTGGGGATCAGGAGGTCAGAAGTGTGGGAAGCCATGAAAAGAGTGAAGTTGGGGAAAGCACCAGGAACAGATGGAGTGTGTGGGGAAATGTTGAGGTATGGTGGTGAGATAGTGATAGAATGGGTATGGAAAATGTGCAAACTAGCATGGGAGAAGGGGAGTGCACCCGATGACTGGAAGACTGGCATAATAGTCCCCCTATATAAGGGCAAAGGGGAAAGAGGAGTGTGTGGTAACCACCGAGGAATATGTCTTCTAAGCGTAGTAGGGAAGGTATACAGTAGGGTAGTGATTGAGAGAGTGAGAGTGAGAACGGAGAAATGGATAGGCGACGAGCAGGGAGGTTTTAGGAAGGGAAGAGGATGTGTAGATCAGATTTTTACCCTGAATTGTGTTGTGGAGAAGTATCTGGAGAAGAAACAAAAGGTGTATGTTGCCTTTATGGACTTGGAGAAGGCCTATGACAGAGTGGATAGAGAAGGTTTGTGGAAAGTACTTAGAATATACGGAGTAGAGGGCAAGTTGCTGAAAGCAGTGAAGAGCATGTATGAGGGTGCAAAGGCGGCAGTACGTGTGGAGAGTGAGCAGAGCGAGTTCTTTGACCTGAATGTTGGTTTGAAACAGGGGTGTGTGATGTCCCCGTGGTTGTTTACTGTATATATGGATGGAGTCATGAAAGAAATACTATCAAGAGCAGTGGATGTTGGTGTATCGCTGAAAAGGGAGGGAATTGAGTGGAAGCTACCTATACTGCTGTTTGCGGATGATACAGTTCTGATGAGTGATAATGAATGGGAGTTGCAGGGTCTGGTAAATGAGTTTGGAACAGTGTGCGAAAAACGGAATTTGAAGGTAAATACGGGGAAGAGCAAGGTTATGGTCTTCGAAAGGGGTGAAGTCACAGAGTGTGAGGTGAAGCTGAACGGTCAGGCTATGGAGATCGTCAAGTCTTTTAAGTATCTGGGCAGTGTGTTGAGTAAAGATGGGACTATGGATGAAGAGGTGCGGGAGAGGGTACAACAGGGGAAGAGGGTTGTAGGAACGCTAAAAGCAGTAACAAGAAATAGGGTGGTCAGTATGGAAGTGAAGAAGTCCTTGCATGACAGTGTGGTAATCCCGACACTGACTTACGGAAGCGAAGCATGGACGTTGGTTGAGAGACTCAGACCAAGAGTGAGAGCAGTAGAAATGAATTACTTAAGGAGTGCGTGCGGAGTTACATGGAGGGATAGACAGACTAATGAGGAAGTAAGAAGGAGGTGTGGTGTGGAGGTAGATGTGCTGGAAAGTGTGAAAAGGAACAACTTGAGATGGTTCGGCCATATGGAACGTATGGAAAGCGAGAGAATGACTAAGAGGGTGTACGAGAGCGAGGTGGAGGGACAGAGGGGGAGAGGTAGACCGAATATGAGGTGGAAGGATGGAGTGAGGAACTACATGAACGAAGGCGGTGCTGGTTGGGGGAGGGGCGTCGACTGACTGGGGACAGAGGTGCATGGGGGCGGTTCGTTCGTGGCCACCCCTTCGGGGATCGCGGCGTCAGGCAATAGATAGATAGATAGATAGATTATTATTATATTATTATTATTATTATATTATTATTATTATTATATTATTATTATTATTATATTATTATTATTATTATTATATTATTATTATTATATTATTATTATTATTATTATTATATTATTATTATATTATTATTATTATATTATTATTATTATTATTATTATATTATTATTATTATTATATTATTATTATTATATTATTATTATTATTATATTATTATTATTATTAGTATTAGTATTTTTATTACAGTGGCTGACAGTGGCTGTTTGTTTGGTCTATTAATTCATTTATTCATATATTTTTTTAGTTTCCTCCCTAGACCTCCATCAAGCTTAGAAAAACAACCCCTAGATTTGTACATTTTTCAGTAGAAAAATGTCCTGTCCAAAGGCCGATTCATCCTAAAATTACAGGCTCGCTATCGCTCGCTAAATGACACAAAGGGTCCTAATATTGACAAAGAAATGGGGTGAACGGTCATAAAATCCCCATACTAATGGAACCAACGTCTTAAAATCTCAAAAATAGTGGGGCTAAACATTAGGGAGAAGGGGGTCCAGAAAAACGGTCTGTCTCCCCTTAACCCTTTCAGCACGATGACATAAGTTTCAATTTATTCTGGTTACCATTAGACGGTTTATTCTGGTTACCATTAGACGGTTTATTCTGGTTACCATTAGACGGTTTATTCTGGTTACCATTAGACGGTTTATTCTGGTTACCATTAGACGGTTTATTCTGGTTACCATTAGACGGTTTATTCTGGTTACCATTAGACGGTTTATTCTGGTTACCATTAGACGGTTTATTCTGGTTACCATTAGACGGTTTATTCTGGTTACCATTAGACGGTTTATTCTGGTTACCATTAGACGATTTATTCTGGTTACCATTAGACGGTTTATTCTGGTTACCATTAGACGGTTTTCTTTAGCTTAGGATATACTTCTAAGAGTCAAAGGGATAAATATGATGTCATTTTCAGTTTATTTACCATTAGATGATTTTCTTTAGCTTATGATCTACTTCTAAGACTCAAAGGGGTAAATATGATCCTAATAAACCCCCTGAATATCATAGGTACTTTTTAAACTGCATACAATCGTCTAATTTCAGCCAGAATGAAAGGCAAAAAGGCGTCATCGTGCTGAAGGGGTTAACAAGAGAGATTAGTGTGGTGATGGGCTGGTCTATCAGAGTCAGAGTTGAGCGATCTCTGCCATACCCATAGCTTACTCTGACTTCCTTTTACTTGTAGATTTTCTAGATCTTAAGTGACGGCGTCTCTTCCGTGAATTGACCTCTCTATTGCCAACCTAGAGGTTGGCAGATTGGTAGGCAAAGCGTCACATTTTTCCTTAGCCCCTCAAATTTCCCTTCATAATTGCTGAGGGGCAAAGGGCCTTGGGTGGGGCTTTGGTTTCCCGGGCGTTTCCGCACCCTCCTCAGCTCCTCGCATTGGGGTGGCTTCGGTCACCTGGGCTTTAGTGGTAAGCAGGGAGGATTCTCTGGGGCTGCTCGGCCAGACAGCGTGGGGAACAGCAACATCAACAACAAGAAAGAATAGTGATGTATATAATTTGATTGGGATATATGCTGAGGGAGAAACTGCAGCGAGTAGTCAAAGAGTTTGGTGCGGTATGTGGGAGGAGGAAGCTGAGGGTGAACGTCAGTAAAAGTTAAGTGATGGTGTGTAATAGGGGTGCTCGTAGGGTGAATCTAGATTTGCGGCTGGATGGGGAAATACTGGAACAAGTAGAGTATTTTAAATATCTGGGAGGAGTGATAAGCAAGGACACAGGTGTGGAAATGGAGGTAAAACAGAGTATGTGAAGGAAAGAAAGTTTTTGGAGCAATGGGAAGTACTGTATGTGGAAGGTGAGAAATCTCTGAATGAAAGTTAAAAGTGCAATGTTTCAAAGGATGGTTGTACCAACAGTGATATATGGGGCTGAGACATGGGCTCTGAACGCAAAAGAGAGAAGAAAGCTGTGAGCTGCTTAAGGAGTATATGTATAGTGACTCGTAGAGATAGATTGAGGAATGAAGGGGTACATATGAGAGTGGGGCAGCAGGAACCTTTGTCAGCCAGAGTGGACAGAAGGGTGCTGTGCTGGTATGGACATGTTGAGCGAATGAGAGATGAAAGACTTACAATGAGAATATGTGAGTCAGATACAAGGGGAGGTAGAGGGATAGGAAGACGAAGAGATTGTGTAGTACCCTGTACAAGCGTTGGAAGATAGAGAAATTACTATAGATCAGGCAAGAGAAGTGGTAATAAACAGAAATTAATGGAGAAAAGTTGTGAATAGATGAGTGATAACGCGGTCGTTGAGAGAAGGGATTGAGCGCCAGTTGGACTAGTCACTAGATAATAGTCCGTCAGGCACCTGGCCTGGGGAGTCGGTATATATGAAAGGTCATGCCTGGATGTAAGGTAGGCAGGCATTGTGGTGGTAGAGATTTGCTGCGTGTCTGCCTGCTGAGACCGGAACTTCTCCGGGAGGTTTGGAACCTCTGAATCTTTTGCTGGAGACCCCAAATAGGCCTGGGTTCCTAGGTCTTCTGGGCGACCTAGATGTGTGTGAGTATTTTCTTTTGTGCTTGTGTTGTGTTATCCCTGTTCGGGCTCTGTCTGGAGTCGGCCACCTCCAGCTATGGGGTATGTGCCTGTGTATATACTATAGGTTTGAGTCTTGTAGGGAAGAATGAAAACCTAATATTTAGTAGTGGCCCCGGAATCATTAACGATGCGCCTTACGTAGGTAAAGGCCAATCTTTGAACTCTAGGCTTGCTGTTCAAACTTACCGCCAAGGAGAACTTAAAATACGATTGCCTTACATCGTGAGCGAAACGCTCTTAATAACCACTCACGGACTCTTCCTTATGATGTGGGTCCACTACTAGAAAAAACTAGTAAAATAAATAAATAATAAAAATTTAAATTAAACTTGACTTGCTTTGCGCTTACCAGCCTTCTGCTTTTGGGTACCGGTCACCATCTTGTTCATCCGACCGTTCGTCCTTAATCTGACATATCGAAACTCTCAAAAATGTAGCAGATGAATGGGAAGGGGATGGACGGGAGGGCAAAAATCGTCAATGATTCCGGGGCCACTACTAAATATTAGGTTTTCATTCTTCCCTACGGGACTCAAACCTATAATTTATTAGTGGCCCCTTCATCATTGATGATGCGCCTGAATTCTCAAGACTGGAGTGGGGACATTCATCCTAAATATCGCATACCACTAATAACCCAGGTAGTCAGGTCAGTTTAGTATCAAAATAAAAGTATAAAAGAGTTTACAGGCGGCGTTTCTTAAAGGAAGCCTGTGGTGTTAGCACCTTTAAGTTTACAGGCGGCGTTTCTTAAAGGAAGCCTGTGGTGTTAGCACCTTTAAGTTTAATAGAACAGTTGGTGTAACACAAGGATAAAACTATTCATATATATTTCCAGGAAAATTAAACCTTCATTGTCACCCTATTTTATTAATATGTAGGTTTACATATTCATGGTCTTTAGGTACTGTATTACAAAAATGTTTGTACTCTTATTCTAGATATAATCACTGAGATTAATGAGTATATTGGAAACCCTATTGCATCCATAGTGTTTCATCCAAACAAAAAGAAAATTTATCCATGTTCCTGACTAGGCTTACTCTAGCCTAAGGAACGGGTTAACACATGATCTTAATACTTGTTACATTTTGACATCATGGAATCCGCTTAAAACTAGACTTTCTGCCTTAGTGCTACACATGTACGAGAAGGTTTCATGAGATTGACGGACAGGTATCGTGAGAGAAAGGTATGATTTGATGACCACAATTGGGTCTGCTGAATATCTTCTAGAGAGTAATTATGGAGGAATCTAAGTGATGCCGCCCATTTACGGATATCGTGTGACCTTGCCAACACGCCCGGATTACTCTCTCGAATTACTTCCACCAATAATGCGGCTAGTCGGCGTTTTTGTAATCGAGCACCTGTCCGTGAAACCCAGAGGGCTCCCGCCTGTGATGGTCGGGAAGCCTGCATAAATAACCTAAGTGACTGCACTGGACACAGTAAATGGTGCCTGTCACCCTGTTTCAGAGCCGGTATCTCGAACTCTGTAAATACATGATTATAATGTTCATTCTTAGCAATGAAGTTAGGGGCCGGAGCAATATGTACCCCCATGTTGCGCCTTGTAAATCTTAAACAGTTTGGCTCCGAACTCATCGCCGCCAACTCAGACACCCTGTCACCTGTAGCCAGTGCCATCAGGAAGATGGCCTTTTTTAATATTAGGTCAAAGGGAGGGTCTTTGCAATATCTACGGGACTGCAGCATCTCAAGGGCTAGGTCAAGGGACCAGGTGGGTGTGAGTTGACGGGGGGGAGGGCGCAGCTTGAAGCATGACCTCATGTTAGGATGGATTAGGTCATGGCTAATTGGTAGGAAGCAGAGAGCCAGCATAAATGGTACTAAGTCAGAGTGGGGATCAGTCAAGAGTGGTGTCCCCCAGGGATCTGTATTGGGTCCTCTGTTATTTATCATATACATAAATGACCTTGATTTAGGTATAACTAGTAGGATAAGTTAATTCGCAGACGATACCAAAATAGGGAGACCAATAGATTCAGATAGCGACATAGAGTGCCTCCAAAGGGAGGCAATAATGTAATAGTAATAATAATCGTGTAATACCTTACACGAATGGTCAGTAAAGTGGCAGATGAATTTTAACATTGACAAATGCAAGGTATTAAAGATAGGGAAGACGAATACTAATGCAAAATATAAACTAGCTAATGCTGAATTAGAAAACTCAGACTGCGAGAAAGATTTGGTTGTGTTTGTTAGCAACGTTTTGAAACCTAGAAAACAGTGTATAAGTGTACGTAACAAGGCAAACAAGATTCTGGGGTTCATCTCAAGGAGTGTGAGTAACAGAACTACCGATGTTATCTTGAAACTTTACTTGTCATTAGTGAGACCTCATGAATTATGCTGTCCAATTTTGGTGTCCTTATTACAGAATGGATATAGATTCCTTGGAGAGAGTACAGCGAAGAATGACAAAAATGATTCATAATATTAGAAATCTACCATATGAAGAAAGGTTGAACAAATTAGGCTTACATTCGTTAGAAAGACGCAGAGTTAGAGGGGATATGATAGAAGTGTTCAAGTGGTTCAGTGGGGTAAATAAAGGAGACATGAAAAATGTACTGAAGCTCAGTGATAGCGAAAGAACTCGAACAAATGGTTATAAATTAGATAAATTTTGTTTCAGAAAAGATATAGGCAAATATTGGTTTGGTAACAGAGTTGTAGATGGGTGGAATAGGCTACCAAGTGATATAGTGGGATCAAGAACGATAGGGAGCTTTAAGATAAAATTAGATAGGCATATGGGCGAGATGGGTTGGGTGTGAGGGGGATCTACCAGGTGTGGGCCAATCGGCGCTCAGCAGACCCCCGTTATCTTGTGTTAATCTCTGACCGTTTTGGTGGGGTCAGTACTTAAGGTATTAGTGAGTTGGGCCTTGTAATTGGGGTTGGGTGTGACAGGGTTCTGCCTTGTATGGGCCGATCGGCATTTTGCAGACTCCCATTTTCTTATGTTCTTATGAATCCCTTTTCTTCCGCCTCTGGTACAGCTAGACCAGTTAAATCTAAAAATGGTGTCCTAATTGCTGTGAGGTGATTCCTTAATGTGACAACTGACAACTTTTGAACATCGTAAAGGTAATTTAAATACTTAAACACCAGAGCCACTGAGGGCTGTTGCTGACCAGTTTCTACAATCCAGGTAGTAAATTATTATAGTATTATATTATATATTATATTATTATATTATATCTAGTGTGATTGGTACTGTTTTTGGGTTGATGGAGTATACTGACTAATTAATTTATGAGTCACGGTTTCCCCAAACTGGCCTAGCCACTTGGCCTTCTGAATGTCCACAAGGCGAGAGTCAGAGAGGTCTTGAGGTTTCCAATTGTCTCTAAGTGGAAATACGAGATCAGGAGTGACACCGGGTTCTCGCACCACGTCTTCAACTGGTTGTACCACACTTGAGCTGGCCACAGGGGCACGATCATCGAGACCATGCCCCGATAACCCCATAGTTTTTTAACTACTTTGCACATTAAGGATGCATCTGGAGGTGGAAACAGATAAATGGAGCTCCATTTGTTCCATTCTACTAGAAATGCGTCTGGACCCCCCGCCGGAGTGAGACTTCGGCGTGTGAGGTACTGAGGAAGCCTGTGGTTTGCTTCTGATGCAAACAGATCCACTTGTGGATGGTAGGGTTCCGCAATCAACTTTTGAAAGATGTTTTGCTTGAGGGCCCATTCTACTTGGGTGCTCTGCCTCCGGGATAGAGCATCCGCCCATACATTCGCCACGCCGGGCAGATACGTTGCGTGAAGATAAATCCCGAGCCTCGCGGCTAGCCGAAATATCTTTTCCGACAACTCTTGTAACACTCGTGATCTCACTGACCCTTGCTTTTGAATGCATGTCACTGCAGTCAAATTGTCCATTCTGAATGCTAGGGACTTCCCCGCTTGGCTTGGACCGTGCTCCTGTAAGAAGAATAGTGGGACTAGCAATTCCTTGGCATTGATATGAAGGTGATTTGATGTTGACCAATGACCCTGGCTCTGGTGACCTAAGTTCGATTGGTAACCCCACCCCAGGGTTCCTGACGCGTCTGTATCTACCCAAACCGTCGGAGGTGGTGCTGTCCAAGTCAAGGATGAGTGAATAACTTCTGGCTTCGTCCAAGCCGCTAGGAGGTTGTGGATTAAGGTTGGAATTGTCCTCAGTGTTTCCGCCGGTAAAAGTGGAAAACACCTGTTTCCTTCCAAGATAATTCTTTTGACCTTCAGGCGGCCTAACGGTACCGTCAGTTGTACCCAGTTGAGTGAGCCTATTAGAGATTCCCAAATCTTTCTCGTTGTCGTCCGGGAGTGTAGGAATCGGAAGAGTTTCTTGCGAAACCTCTGGCGATTGTCTACACTCTGACTCAGAGTTAGTAATTCGGTATCCCAAATAAGGCCCACCCATTGGATTTGTTTGGTGGGAATGAGAGATGACTTTGCAAAGTTTACTCTGAACCCTAAGGCTTTTACATGATCTAATACTAGTTGAACATGGTGAAGGCATAATATCTTGGATTGGGCTACTACTAGCCAATTGTCTAGGTACCATAAAATCATAATTCCCTGTTTGAGCAATGGTAGCAATGCCTGTCGTACTAATTTCGTCAAAATTCTGGGTGCTAGATTTAACCCAAAGGGCATTCTTTGGAAGACAAATGTCTGATCTCCGTTGCATAAGGCAAGGAACCTCTGAAAGCGTTTGTTGATGGGGACATGCCAATAGGCGTCTTTTAGATCTATCGAGCACATCCAACCTTGTGGCCGGAGTGACAGCCTGATCTGGTTCACCGTAAGCATCCTGAATGACTGATTGTGAATGTGGGTGTTGAGATATGAGAGGTCGATCACTGGCCTCATCTGAACACTGTCCCTTTTTGGTACCAAAAACAACCGGGATATGAACACTGGAATTGACGTAGGACTGGGGATTATGATCTGTTTTTGTTCCATCTCTTTGATAACTGATCCCACCTCTAATGAGACTCGGTTGAATTCTGTGGGGAAACGTAACCGGGGTCTCCGGGACCACCGCCACGAGAGTCCTTTGCGGACCACTGTCCTTGCCCATGTCCGTCGAGGCCATGCTTTGAAATAGTCTCGGAAGTTGCCAGTCATGTGACTGGTCTTGTCCGGCAGAGTTTCTCTCGGATCCTTCTTGCCTTGTCTTGGCATTGGAAGAGAGAGGGCCCTGTGGCATGTCTCAGTTAGTGGAGGATGACTGTGATTCTGACTTTGGTTTGGGGGGATGAGAGGTCTTGCTACCATTGCTGCTGTGATGCCCCCTGTATTGGCCCCGAAAGTCCCTCCCTCTACCCCTGAAGCTACCGTGTCCTTTAGGTGCACCGGAATGCGCAGGGGTTGTGAAAGTCCTGGTAGATTGCTTGGACTGTGGCTGACCACGGAAGGAACTGAACTGTGGCTGACCACGGAAGGAACTGAACTGTGACTGACCACGAAAGGAATTTTTAGGTTTGAATTTCTGTGTGGTTGCCTTCTCATCTCTTTGTTTATAAGTGGTGGCAGTTGTGTGGTCTAGAAGGATTGTCACTATCCCCCATGTCTCTTGGGAGACCAAAGTGGTTGTGAAAATCTCAGATAGGAGTAGCCTAGTCTTCTAGCAATCTCTCCCGGAAGTTTCTTCGCCAAATGCACTCTTATATCTTGGCGCCCCCGTACAGCTTCAAAGATAGCTGTCCGGATATCGCCGAGAGATTGAACTGAGATTTGGAGAAGAAGACGTCTGGTCAGAGAAAGGGCCTTCTTAGATCCGGCGTCCGTAACTGATTCAGCCGTTCTAGCTAGAGAGGCTGCTAATTGTAGGCTGAGTAGGTGTGGGGATGCCAGTCTCCAGGCCTTCTGTCTTACTTTAAAATCCCTGTCAATCTTAGCCTGTGTGGGTAAGCAAAAAGGTTCAGGTAGATCCCAGAAAGATAATTTTGGGGCACTTAAGAAATCAAGTATATGTTGGGGGATCCCGTCCACCTTGCCTACTGGTAGAGAAAACCAGTGATTGTCTTCTGCCGGAAGTTGATGATTACTTTTGCTGGTGATGGTGTTGGCCAACGTCTGGGCTTCTTCACCCCAAGTAACCCAGTGCCCATGCTCCCCTCCCTTAATATGAACTAATGAGGTCCCATGAGCGTCCCTGAAAGGAGTGGAATTTTAGTTCAGGGGTCAAACTCTGCAACGCTTTTAACCCGTGGAGCCCCAGCGACGCGTCTGACCCGTCGCCTATGTATGTAATGCACAGCCCCAGCGACTCGCCTAACGCGTCACCCTTATAGCTCCAGTCGTAAGGCTCAGAGTGGCTCTAGATTTATATGGGAACTACTTTGGGCTAACTAACTGGGCGGACTAATTCCAAAACTTATTGTCCATACGCGTGCGCGGGCGGGGACGGAAGAGGGCAACCACCTTCCCACAACTCGTGGTCAGTTTTCCGCGTACCCTCTCAAGTGAAACACCATGTCTCGACGTTCTAGTGCCCGCCCAACCCGCTCCTGCAGTACAGAGGAGGTCATGGATATACTGTACGACACTGACAGCCATGATAGTGACACTGACTCGGCATTGGACGAGTATGCCCCTTCGCAAGCCGAAATAAGAGCTAGAGGAAGAGCTTGCTCAGATTCCTGTCAGGCGGCAACGGCGTTCGTCACAAAGACAGCAAGGGGCAAGTGCACCTCCCCGCCGCCCACTTCCCCAAGACCCCATTGAATCCTCAGAAAGTGGGGAAGAGGTTGTTGTTCCAGATGAACCTGCTGACCCTCAAAATTACGTTCGTGTACCTGGGGAAGAAAGAACGGGATTGAAGAGAAGAAGGGTCGAGTCTGGGAGTGAAGAGGAGGCACCCCCACAACCCCGCCTGCCTTCTCCCCCACCTCGCAAAATCTCCCCACTCAAGAAAATACCCCCTCTTGCCCGGGGAGGTTCTATGGCCGTCGTAAACATAGTGACGAACAACAACGTGGTGATGGACAAAGGGAACAACGTGGTGCGAGACAAGGGCAGTCACGTGACCCTAAACGCTCCCTCTTCCCTCCCGACCCAGAGCACGCGGGGGGGGGGATGAGTCACCACCACCACCACCACTACCAGACTCTCCGCCTCGCCATTCATCCCCCCCACTATGACCTTCCAGCTCCCTCCCGTACACCCCCCCACGAATGTCTCCCTCACCTCAACCACACCCCTCCCGTCGCCGCTCTGTCTCTCCTCAACCCGGACCTCCCGTGCCACTGCATTACCACCTGCCTCTCCACAACGCCCCGACCTGCCCCGACGCCCTGCAAACACACGACGTGGGCGTGTTATATCTCGCGGGCGTGCCACCCGCGGCCGATTGCAGAAGGTGAGGCAAATTAGACGCCCCAGCAACGACTCGAGCTCTAGATCTAGCTCTTGATCAAGTTCGAGGTCTAGCTCCAGACCCAGGTCCACTTCCCTCCACCGCCGCCCCCGCTCCAGCCGCACCCGCCCGCCCCGCCCCGGTGCCCCTGACGATGACCCTGATGACCCCGATGCCCCATCTAGCGACGACGAAGGCGCTGTCGGTGGTGATAGGTGGGATTGGGTGGATGGGGAGAACTATGTACCAAGACAATTCAACTTTGTGGGGGCAGCTGAGGCCGGCCCTACCATGCCCAATCGTGGACTTGATACCACAAGACTGGGTGTTTTTCTGCAGTTCTTCACTGCCAACCTTGTCTCCTTGATTGTTGACCAGACGAACTGGTACAACTATTATTTTATGGGAGGGAAGGAGCAGAAGAGGAACTCGGCACGTCTCTCATGGGTGGATTTGTCTTCTGATGAGTTCTACGCATTCCTGGCACTGGTCATCCTGATGGGGGTCACCAAGAAGACGTCTCTCAGGAAGTACTGGTCATGTGATCCCCTCATTGTAACCCCCTTCTTTGGCAAAGTCATGAGCAGGAATCGATTCACGGCAATCATGGGAAACCTGCACTTTATTGATAGCCTGGCAAGCCACACCAGGAACCAGGAACGCCTCAGGAATACCAAAGACCCGATGGAGAGGATAAGACCCATATTTGAATACCTGAAAACTAAGTTTGCAGCCTCCTTCAAACCTCACCAAAAACTCATCATTGATGAGAGTCTGATGCTGTGGAGGGGGAATATTGGCATCCGACAGTACATCCCCTCCAAACGCCACCGTTATGGCCTGAAACTGTTCGTGATGTGCGACTGCAAAACCGGCTACATCCAAGACATCATCCTCTACATGGGCAAGCTCACTGAACTGGTGGAGGCGAGGACATATGGGATATCTGGGGCCGTTGTCATCACCATGATGGAGGGGTATTTGGACAGGGGCCACATCTTGTACCTCGACAACTGGTACACCAGCCCTTCCCTTGCCAAATTCCTGTACAGCAGAAACACTGGCGTCTTGGCACCGTCAGGAGAAATCGTGTGTACATGCCACAGCTACCTGACAGGCGGGAGAAGGGCTCCATCATCCACCTCCAGGCAAATAATGTCTTGATGCTCTCGTGGATGGACAATAGTGACGTCAATGTCCTCACCAGTGTCCACCTGCCCCGCTTAGAGGACACCATGCAGACGCCGTGATAGAGCCACAGGTGAGGCGGTCAAAAAACCAGTTGCAATCGTTGATTACAACATCAACATGCGGCTGGTTGACAAGTCAGACTCTGTCATATCGTCGGTCGAGTGTGCCAGGAAGACAAGGTGGTATAAAAAACTATTTTTCCACCTACTCGACATCACCCTCTACAACTGCCACATCCAATTTCATGAAATCACAGGTGAAGTTGAGACGATGGAGTCCTACTGCATCGAACTTGCACAGGAGCTTTTGTTCTTCTTCAGGGATGGTCCACGCTGCCAGCAACGCCCCGCAGCTCGTTTTCAAGCACCCGAAGGCCCCGCCAGACTGACACAACGCCACTTCTGCGATTATGTCCCGCCCAACCCGATACTCCCCAACCCACGCAGACGGTGTCATGTGTGTCGCAACACAGGAAGACACACACCCAAACGGCAAGACACCCGGACTTGGTGTGAAGAATGTGATGTGGGACTGTGTTTTCCCACCTGCTTCAGGGATTATCACACCCTCGAGCACTTCTAAGTGTTCAAAGTGTTCAAAGACTGCGATAAAAGACGCTATAATGTAATACTAACAGTGTATATAAAAGACGCAAAAAGTGTATTTATTAGTGGCCCCTCCATCATTGACGAACATGCCTATTACATAAGGCATCCTCTTCAAACACTAATCCGCCGTAGTTTGAATCTACCGCGCAGAGCATTTAAAATCTGAGGAGCCTTCATCATGAGCGCACGCGACCTCACTCATGGCTTCAGTCATTATGAATTGGGTTCTCACTACGAAAAAACTTCGTAAAAAAAAAAAAACAAAAAGAAAATAAGAATAACTATCCAATAAGCTTTCCATCATATCGTGGATGTACTTGTGTGGATCTTTGACCAGACGCTGATTCAGGCGTCATTCTTCCTTCTCTGCTCTGCGATCAGCCGGCCTGGACGTGTATCTCCACGCTCCGCTGGTTCCGCATTTGCTGCGTCCCTAGTGAGTTTTTTCTCATTTGTTTACTCCGGGATGTATCGAGTAAGGTTAGGATATGCGTAGCAGGAGTGTCCTGGGCTGGTTGCCCGCAGTGCAGTGTATTTTGGGTCGTGTGTTTGGGGCATCTATTTCGGATGTACCCTCGTGGTCCGGTTGTGGACAGGTGATTTTTTTTTGTTTCTTAGTTGAGTTAGCTTGTGATGCAGGCGGCTTTCATTATGCGATTAATTCTGCTGCCTTTTATCTTTCTGATGAGGTAGCGTTGCTTTGCTGACGTTCCCAGCATATTTTTCCTCACTTAGTGAAGTTTTTTCTGGGTCCCGAGTCGGTCTTCCCTTGGTCGGAAGTTTTTTCTACAGTGGTGTGTTGGCGGTGGTTCCTGTTGTTATATTTCCAGTGTTTTTTGTTTATATCTCAACAGTTCTTGTGCCGTTCGCTTAGGCCTAGCCAGCCGCTCGTAGCTTTGCCACATGTACAAGTGTTTTTGTTTATTTTATAAATATGTCCTACTGTGTCATGTGTATCCGGGGTTAGTTGTGTATTGGCTAATTCCACGGACTATGATTGTTTCCTGGTTTAGTTGTGTATTGGCTAATTCCACGGATGATATTGTGGTCCCTAGGTTAGTCGTGCTTGGCTATCTCTCGGGTCCTATGTGCGTTCAGATGGTATCTGTTCGGGGTGGGTTACTTTCCGGCGGGGTTTTCTCGGTTTCACCGTGAAAAACTCCGGCCGTGAGCCGTGTTTGGCCACGCGTGGTTTCAAATCAGGCGGGTGTCCCCGGCGAGTTGGTGTCTGTGGCTCTCCAAGACTGCGTCTCTGTGTTGGTGCCTGTTTCAGGCTCCCTATGATTCCCGGCGGACTGGTGGTACCCATCTAACATTGTTCATGCGGACATATGTTATGTAGTTTTTCTACCCGGTTTTACAAACCAAAGGAAAAACCCTAGCTGTTGTTGTGGGCTTTCCTCCCCGGCGATCTTTTACAAAGAAGTGGGGATAGGAACTTATGGGGTTAACGTTTTAGCCATCAGGTCTCACCCGGCGGGTGTACCTTGTTAAGGTGGGATGAACGAATTGGTAATTCAGTTTAGTTAACCGGTCCAGTTTAGTGATACTATAGGTATCGCCGCCCTCACTCTTACGGCGATCGAAGGCTCAATTAGGGTTAACGTAATTTTTCATAAATTAGCCACACCCGGCGGGTGCTCCTGGGAAGGGGAAATACTGAATTTACAATTCAAGCTAGTTACCCATTTAATTGAGAGATACGGCTCTGTATCACCGCCTTCACCATACGGCGATCTCTGTGACAATTCTTTAGAAGTCAGATCTCGTATCAGCCTGCCCTGTGTTAATCTGCTAGATACTTCAGGGGCCGGCGTCTTTGTGGGGGGTTGTTTTCAAAATTGAATCTTGTAACATTCACCGCCAGACAGACTTTATAAACGCCATACTGGTTTTTTATATTATGTCAGAGGGTATTCTTAAAACTTTCTTAAAGACATGTCCAGATATTAGGATATCTTTATGAAAACCCCGCCGCATAACGAGCTGTAATCATTGTGAGATTACGCCTCGTTATCCGGCGGGTTAGGAACACTTGTATGCGATCATTTTGGGTTAACCTTATGAGCATTAACTCCTGGAAATTTTCCTTTTTTTTCCAGGTCTGGGCCCCGGCGGACCAATACAGACCCTGCAGTAAGTCCCAACCAGTCTCTGTCATGGCTACCTTTGCCCCAGTTTTTGCTTTATGCATTAATCCAACCTGTGCCGGTATCCCTCTTTTTGCGCACACTCTTTGTATCAGGTGTGTTAAATGTCTAGACCGTTCAAGAGGTCTGTGGGTGATGCGCAACTGTTCCTTTTGCTCCCAACTAAGTGTCAAAGTCCTCCAAGATAATGATAAGACCGCAGCGGTCGCCTTACGAGAAGTTCGGCAACAAATGTCAGCGTATACTACGATTGTGGCTCATAAGTCACTGCAATGTGACAACGTCCCTCTTTGGGATAGGCTTCTTCTTGAGCACCCTCCCCCTAATAAACGTTCCTCTCGAGTAACTTGTCATAAGCCGGCGGAGACTGGACAGGGTGTGCTTTATGCATTACGCCCTCCTGTAATGTATAGTTTAGTGTGGGTTACCTTTCCGGCGTTTTTCTCGTTGCTCCGAGGACACCGTTTTTGTTTACCGAGTTTTAGTCAGGGTGGCTAAAATAGGTAAGTTACCCCGACGAGTTTGGTCGCTTGAGGGCTCATCAGAAACTGCGTTTTCTATGGTCGAGCCTGGGATCAGGCTTCCTGGTTTATTCCCGTCGAGGGGGGCTCCACACAGTTTTCTAGGTGATCAGGCTGACACCTGTTGGACTTGGTTTTCTCTGATTTTCAATGCCATTGAAACAATGCTGTCTGTTTGTTTGGTCTTTACCTCCCGGCGACCTTTTTACAAGAGGTCTGGGGCAGGTATAATTGGTTTGACATTGCATATAAAACCCGGCGGTTGTACCTTCGGGTGGTTATATTAACGGATTTGCGATTCGAGATAATTTGCCAAACAATTGATTGATACAATAGGGTATCACAGCCTTCAAGACGGTGATCTATGAGGGCTTCTGGGAGAAGCCGGATTAGAGATTAAGATAGGCTTAGACTTTTTATGGGATAAAAAGATGCCTGAATCTTCCTAGTGTCTCCAGTGTAAAGGGATACTTGAAAGACTTCATCTTTAATAAAGATATGCTTCATCTTTATGAGGATTAAGAAGTTATTCTTAATTCTTTTGGACAGGTAAAGATATGCTGAAATCTTTAATAAGCCATTGAAACAATGCCGTTTGTTTGTTTAGTCTTTCCCTCCCGGCGACCTTTTTACAAAGAGGTCTGGGGCAGGTACAATTGGTTTGACATTGCATATAAAACCCGGCGGTGGTACCTTTGGGTGGTTATAGTGACTGATTTGCAATTCGCGATCTTTGTATTTCCTCCCCGGCGATCTTTTACAAAGAAATGGGGTTAGGAACAATTGGGGTTAACTTTTAAACTTTAAATCACCCGGCGGGTGCAACCTGGAAGGGTGGGATGCCCGAATTTGCAAAATTCAGTTTAGTTGACCAGACAATTGAGGGATGCATTGTGTATCGCCTCCTTCAACATATGGCGCTTTAGGGCACAATTGGGGTTAACGTTTTTTCAAACTAATATTCACACCCGGCGGGTGCTCCTTGGAGGGATGGGAATAACGAATTTACGATTCAGTTAGTTAACCAGACAATTGAGGGATACGTTTTGTATCGCCGCCTTCAACATACGGCGATCTAAAAAGAAACTTCGGGAGAAGTTAGATCTCGTATATTTGTCAGGCTTCCCAGTTTTTGATCTACGAGATCATTCAGGGGCCGGCGTCTTTTTTAGTTTTTTTTTTTCCAAAATTGAATCTTGAAACAAACACCACCGGAAAGACTTCATCAGTTATAAACGCCATGCTGGTCTTTATTTAACACTTGTGTGCGAACATGTTGGGGTTAACCTTATGAGCATTAATTCCTGGAAATTTTCTTTTTTTCCAGAGCTGGGTCCCGGCGGGTCTATGCAGAACCTGGAGAACGTATCCCACCAGTCTCTGTCATGGCTACCTTTGCCCCGGTTTTTGCTTTATGCATTACGCCCTCTTGTTCAGGTATCCCTATTTTTGCGCACACCCTTTGTATAAAATGTGTTAAAATGTCTCGTTTGGTGTACGTTACCTTTCTGGCGTTTTTTCTCGTTGCTCCGAGAACGCCGTTTTTGTTTACCAAGTTTTAGTCAGGATGGCTCAAAATAGGTAAGTTACCCCGACGAGTTTGGTCGCTTGAGGGCTCATAAGAAACTGCGTTTTCTGTGGTCGAGCCTGGGATCAGGCTTCCTGTGTTATTCATTGCTTTATGCATTACGCCCTCCTGTAATGTATAGTTTAGTGTGGGTTACCTTTCCGGCGTTTTTCTCGTTGCTCCGAGAACACCGTTTGTGTTTACCGAGTTTTAGTCAGGGTGGCTAAAATAGGTAAGTTACCCCGACGAGTTTGGTCGCTTGAGGGCTCATCAGAAACTGCGTTCTCTATGATCGAGCCTGGGATCAGGCTTCCTGAGTTATTCCCGTCGAGGGGGGCTCCACTCAGTTTTCTAGGTGATCAGGCTGACACCTGTTGGCCTTGGTTTTCTCTGCTTTTCAAAGCCATTGAAACAATGCTGTCTGTTTGTTTGGTCTTTTCCTCCCGGCGACCTTTTTTACAAAGAGGTCTGGGGCAGGTATAATTGGTTTGACATTAATAATAATAATACTATTCATAATAATAATAATATTTATTCAGTTAGCAATTTACAGAGTTGGTACCACATAGTATGTTATAAATATGACATGTACCAGCCTTGCATAATTCCAACTAAGGATAGCCCAATAAGGCCGTTAGGCGTATTTCCATTGGGGTCCTTGTATATAAAACCCGGCGGTTGTACCTTCGGGTGGTTATATTAACGGATTTGCGATTCGCGATAATTTGCCAAACAATTGATTGATACAACAGGGTATCACGGCCTTCAAGACGGCGATCTATGAGGGCTTCTGGGAGAAGCCGGATTAGAGATTAAGATAGGCTTAGACTTTTTATGGGATAAAAAGATGCCTGAATCTTACTAGTGTTTCAAGTGTAAAGGGATACGTGAAGACTTCATCTTTAATAAAGATATGCTTCATCTTTATGAGGATGAAGAAGTTATGCTTAATTCTTTTGGACAGGTAAAAGATATGCTGAAATCTTTACTAAGCCATTGTCACAATGCCGTTTGTTTGTTTAGTCTTTCCCTCCCGGCGACCTTTTTACAACGAGGTCTGGGGCAGGTACAATTGGTTTGACATTGCATATAAAACCCGGCGGTTGTACCTTTGGGTGGTTATATTAACTGATTTGCAATTCGCGATAATTTGCCAAACAATTGATTGATACAATAGGGTATCACGGCCTTCAAGACGGCGATCTATGAGGGCTTCTGGGAGAAGCCAGATTAGAGATTAAGATAGGCTTAGACTTTTTATGGGATAAAAAGATGCCGGAATCTTACTAGTGTTTCAAGTGTAAAGGGATACTTGCAAGACTTCATCTTTAATGAAGATATGCTTCATCTTTATGAGGATTCAGACGATATGCTTAAATCTTCTGGACAGGTAAAGATATGCTGAAATCTTTAATATGAAACTAAAGGACAACGAAAAGTAGTGGTGGAGTGCTACGGTTCGTTGACCGGCGGTTTTGAGGCACATATTTTGTACCATTTTTTGGGTGTAACCCTATGAGCATTAATCCCCGGAAATTTCTCTTTCCAGGGCGGAGTACCGGTATTGCACCAGGTGACCAGGTAGTTCCTGGGGGCGGGGTAGTTTTCCCCCAGTCTCTGTCGTGTCGGCACTTGAACCTCTCATTGCTGTATGTTCAACGCCGTTAAGCTCAGGTAGCCCTATCTTATTTTTATTTGTTAATGAAATAATTTAATAGCTGAATCATAATAAACATATATTTTCTATGATTATATTATGATAATATTGTGTTTATTTATAGTAATTTATTTTAATACAATTAAAATATAAATTAAATTAATTAGTATACGTTATGATTTTGCTCACCAGCTCTGCTTTCAATGTGTTAATGAGCTATGGGAGCTTTTACTTATCATAAACCTTTACGGTACTCGGACGAGGGCTCCCATTCAGGGGGTATACCGAGCTCGCAAGCGAGGGACAGCCACAGCCGAGGTGTATGGCGATACTCACAGTCGTACCTCACCCGCCGGACGTTAACGCCGGCGGGCGGACCTGACGCTCTGATGACGGACGAGAACAAGTTGAGTTTCATTTATCTATTTTCCGCCGCCAGACGCGTCTCTAATGTGCCACGTAGTCAACAAACTACAGGATTAGCGAGGCGAAGTCTCGCTAATCGCGCCCCTGTGGCCGGCGCAGTGTGGTACCAGCATTTGAACACGTGGTGCCCGCACCCAGTGTCACTCCTGGTCGGGTTGTTCCACTTAGAACACAATTGGCAACCTAGATACCTCGCGGACTTGTTCATTTTGGACATTCAGCAGGCCAAGTGGCTAGCACCATATGGTAGCGACGTGACCAAGATATTCGCGAATCAATATACCCAGTCTACAAAGGGACAGTTTCAATCGCATTGGCAAGCTTTTACATCTCGGATTCTTAGAACAACACAAACTGTGCCCTCGGTGGCGTTGGTTGTTTATTGTTTAATTTATCTGTTCATGCAGAAAAATTTATCTGAAAGTGATTTATGTGGGCAGGTTTTAAACTCCGCCCACCTCCCCGTCGGCTCAGGCCTACATGGTCTCTGGACGAAGCATCGTCGTTATTCTCGTTCCCGTATGTACCAAAGACTGCAGATTTTACAAAAGGGCAGTATTCCTTATGGCTTTGGCTACCGGGAACAGAGTATCTGAGCTGGCGGCGATGAGCAACGCACCTAATTGCCTCAGGTTTGATAGGCTTCATGCGTGTATTCACATTGCATCTTCCCTAGGATTCATAGCCGAGATTGAGCGCAGTGAACACGTGTTTTCAGAGTTCACGGTGCCAGCGTTAAACAGGGGAAAGGTGCACCATCTTTTTTTCCCCAGTGCAAGCTCTAACCAAATATTTAAGAGTGGCACCTCTAAATCACCAGGGTGCTTTATGGGTCGCAAGTCCGGTTGAACGCTTGATGGAGCGTACACTGGCTTCTCTCTTGGTCGAGGACTTTAAAGAGAAGAATCCTGACGTTGTGGGTAAGACCCACGATTTACGCAAGGGGACAGCCCCTTTACGTTTCCTTAATAATCTTTCGGTGGAAGTTATTACGTCCACACAGTTGTGGGCCTCTAATCAGGAGTTTTTTGCCTCGATACCTTTCAGTAGCTCTGGCCAAACCTTCCTTGCCATGTATATCTTTACGGCAGAGGGTCTAGGTGGCCCTTTTAGTCACGTTTTGTTTAATTTCAAGAAAAAGGGGGGGAGGGTGCAGTCAGTGTGACATAGGACACCCTAGACCCCTCCGGAGTATGTGTTCGGAACATACGAGCTGTGATACTGGTTGTAGGCATTGTATTATAAAATTTATCTGTAGTATTCATTGCAGGAAATTGTGCTAAAGGCCAATAGTAGTGTTACAACAATTCTTGTTGTAAGTAGCCTTGGCTGTGAAGCAATAGATTTTTGAGAAATCTCGGTAGTTGCAACTACGACTTTTACTTTTGAAGTACCTACTTCTGCATAAGTACACGAGTTCAGTACTTCTACGAATGTACAAGAATTCATTTATGTTTGGTTATATTTTTAGGAATATATCCACTAGTTACTGGGGTTTATATGTGCACATGTAAACTTATAAGTTTTTAGTTTTCACCACTTACTTTAAGTGGGGTGCCTTCTTAACTAGCAGATCTGTGCACAGAGTCTCAGAGTTAACCCTTTTCAAGCAGGCTTCTTTGAAGCACGCTCCTGCTTGTACCCCTTTTTGAAGATTTAGGCTGTATAAAGTTTATGCACCCGAATATCTCTTTTTTACAAAAGTAAGAATACTATGTGGTTGTTTGATTATCTGCTTTTCTAGAGTTATGATATGATTACGAATGTCCCCCTCCAGTCTTAGAAATCAGGCATGTTCGTCAATGATGGAGGGGCCACTAATAAATTATAGGTTTGACTCCTGTAAGGAGATAAAGAAAACCTAATATTTAGTAGTGGCCCCGTAATCATTGACGACTGGGGCCCTCCCGACCATCCCCTTCCCATTCGTTGATGTATTAAGGATTTTGGTTTACTTGATATGTCGGTGAAGGAAGAATGACGCCTGAATCAGCGTCTGGTCAAAGATCCACACAAGTACATCCACGATATGATGGAAAGCTTATTGGATAGTTATTCTTATTTTCTCTTTGTTTTTTATTTTTTACAAAGCTTTTTCGTAGTGAGAACCCAATTCATAATGACTGAAGCCATGAGTGAGGTCGCGTGCGCTCATGATGAAGGCTCCTCAGATTTTAAATGCTCTGCGCGGTAGATTCAAACTACGGCGGATTAGTGTTTGAAGAGGATGCTTTATGTAATAGGCATGTTCGTCAATGATTACGGGGCCACTACTAAATATTAGGTTTTCTTTATCTCCTTACAGGAGTCAAACCTATAATATAAAACAGTGTATATATATATATAATTTACAAGTGCAAAGTGCCCAACAATATAAAACACTAAGTAAATTCTAAACTTATAAAACTGTGTGCAAATAATAATAAGAATACGAGACAATAAGTGCGTAAAACAATGTATATACCTCATAATCTTAGATAAAACAATGAACAAGTACAAATAATTCAATGAAAGTGAAAGTGACAGCCAGACAGAGAAAGAAAGAGGGAAGGGTGCTGTGGAATGTGGGTCACTCGGTCCGCTGTCTGGCCGTGTGTTCGTACGTGCGTTTTGTTATTGTCCTGAGCAAAGATGGCCGCCCAAGATGGCCGCCATCACCATGGCAACGGGGACGCTAACACTCCTACGCACTTGTAATACATGAATGAAGGCACTTATCACACTACAACTTCAGTTATATTGACATAATGTGATATACAAAGACATTCTATGAACTCTGAAGCGCACTTTATGTCCGAGAGGTGCAAAATAAGTCATGCTGCCTGGCGGCTGGCAACTGGCTGCTGGCGCGGGAGATTTGAAGTGGCGCTAAGGCTCCACTGAGGCTCGGGACCCCCACTCCCACCCAGTACCCCCAAATGGCCTATGTAAGTACTTTTTTCATATTTCTTCATGTCTGTCATTATTTTCTAACACATTCTGCTATATTTAAAAAATAAACAAAAATCCGAAAAATTGCCCGGGTTCTGGTGCGCAAAAATAAAAAAAACGGCTGGGGCTCCACGGGTTAAGTCATTAAATCCATCAGTTTTAGACCAGTCCGAAAACAGTTTTCCGGTGGAAGCAGGAGGCAAGGCGGGGGATGATGTGTACACAAAAAAGTTGGGGTTGAATAAATGTGGGATGGCCTGAATAGCAACATCAAGTACCTCACCTAAATGGTTCTTGGCCCTTAATTTCTTCTTCCCACTATCTTCTATAACCCAGTCTTCTGGGACCGGTGACTCGCCTGAATGCAAGGTGTATGCGAGGTCTGGGCGTAGTGGGAGAAGTGGTGACCAAGAAGTGTCTGGTTCATACAAGAGTGGCATAGGGCCCTTTTTGTTGGGGATAGACTTGTTTAGTGGGGGAGTTAACAAACCCGAAAACAATTTCATGTGAGGTTGTAAGAGAGCAGGAGGGCCTGGAATCGAAGCCATAGGGCTGATTGTGGGGGCAGGGGGAGGAGAAGTTACTGTAACTCGAGGATGTACCACTACTTCGCCCAGAGGCCGCACTGCCGGGGTTATGGGTGTTGTAATAGTCATCTGTCTCTCGCTTTTAACCTGTTTTATGAAACAAAATAGTTCTCGTAACTCGTTCTTTGTTAATTCAGCCTCACTGTCTAGTTCATATTGAGCTATTTATTAGTGGCCCCTCCATCATTGACGAACATGCCTATTACATAAGGCATCCTCTTCAAACACTAATCCGCCGTAGTTTGAATCTACCGCGCAGAGCATTTAAAATCTGAGGAGCCTTCATCATGAGCGCACGCGACCTCACTCATGGCTTCAGTCATTATGAATTGGGTTCTCACTACGAAAAAACTTCGTAAAGAAAGAAAAAAGAAAAAGAAAATAAGAATAACTATCCAATAAGCTTTCCATCATATCGTGGATGTACTTGTGTGGATCTTTGACCAGACGCTGATTCAGGCGTCATTCTTCCTTCTCTGCTCTGCGATCAGCCGGCCCGGACGTGTCTCTCCACGCTCCGCTGGTTCCGCATTTGCTGCGTCCCTAGTGAGTTTTTTCTCATTTGTTTACTCCGGGATGTATCGAGTAAGGTTAGGATATGCGTAGCAGGAATGTCTTGAGCTGGTTGCCCGCAGTGCAGTGTATTTTGGGTCGTGTGTTTGGGGCATCTATTTCGGATGTACCCTCGTGGTCCGGTTGTGGACAGGTGAACTTTTTCACAGTTAGCTAGCTTTGTGATGCAGGCGGCTTTCATTACGCGTTATTGCTTCCTTTTATCTTTCTGATGAGGTAGCGTATTTTTGCTGACGTTCCCAGCGTATTTTTCTTCACTTAGTGAAGTTTTTTCTGGGTCCCGAGTCAGTTCTTCGCTTTGCCGGAAGTATTTGCTACAGTGGTGTGTTGGCGGTGGTTCCTGTTGTGATATAATTCAGTGCTTTTTGTTTATATTCCGACATGTTAATGTTATCCGTCTGCCTAGGCCTAGCCATCCTCTCGTAGCTTTACCACATATACAAGTGTTATTGATTTATTTTCTAAATATGTACTACTGTGTCATGTGTGTCCTGGTTTAGTTGTGTATTGGCTATTTCCACGGACTATTTATGTGTCCTGGGTTAGTTGTGTATTGGCTAATTCCACGGACTATGTTGGGCCCGGCGTTAGTTGTGTTTTGGCTACGCCTCGGTCCGGTGGTGCGTTCAGATGGTATCTGGACGGGGTGGGTTTTTCCGGCGGGTTTTTCTCGGTTTCACCTTGATAACCCCGGCTGGTTGCCGAGTTTTGGCCACGCGTGGTTTAAAAACAGGCTTGTTTCCCCGGCGAGTGGGTGTCTGTGGCTTCCCAGGACTGCGTCTCTGGGGTGCCTGTTTCAGGCTCCTTATGATTCCCGGCGGATTGGCTGTACCCATCTAACAGTGTTCATACGGACACGTGTTGTTTGTAGTTTTTTCGGTTTTGCAAAGCCAATATAAAACTATGCTGTTGTTGTATTTCCTCCCCGGCGATCTTTTACAAAGAAGTGGGGTTAGGAACAATTGGGGTTAACCTTTAAACTTTAAATCACCCGGCGGGTGCAACCTGGAAGGGTGGGATGCCCGAATTTGCAAAATTCAGTTTAGTTGACCAGACAATTGAGGGATGCATTGTGTATCGCCTCCTTCAACATACGGCGCTTGAGGGCACAATTGGGGTTAACGTTTTTTAAACTAATATTCACACCCGGCGAGTGCTCCTTGGAGGGATGGGAATACCGAATTTACAATTCAGTTAGTTAACCCGGGAGCTGCGGGGAAACTCATAAGAGTTCCCCCGGCGCACTGCGGGGAGACTCTTAAGAGCAGAGCTTTTGAACGCGTACCAAAACCGCGTGTTTATAGCCAGGCGGCTGAAAATTGGTGTGGGTATAGTACTACATGTCAACTCTCGACACCACCCCGCCAAACGCTCGCCCCGCACTCGTGCAAGCACCACCGCGCCAGTAACCACGCACTAGTCATGGAGCCCACACGTCCCTCACGCTCGCTCCCTGATGACACAACCAGCCCTCCTTCTGGTGGTGTTAGCCGCCGTGGAAGGCAGAGGGTGGCTGCTAAAGACCCTAGCTACCAGTACGACACGCCCTACAGCTCGGAGGACGAAACACCTGCACCCAAAGCACGAAAAACACGTGCAAGCACAAGAAAGGTACAGAGGTCATTGGTGTTTCGGGACACTGCCACCACGACCCAGGCCACTACAACAACCACTACCACCACCACTGCCACCACTGCCACCCCTGCCACCGGTACCAGCGACGCAGGAGGCCGCCCTAGGGCTGCAGAACCTGCGGGGGCAGGACAAATTAAAGGCACGGGCGTAGGGAAGAGAACCCGTACGCCAGCCACAGTGCCCCTACCACCACCACCACCACCAGCCGCCCCTGGCCCGGCTGCCCCTGCCGCCCCTGCTGCCCCTGCCACCCCTGCCACCGGTACCAGCGACGCAGGAGGCCGCCCTAGGGCTGCAGAACCTGCGGGGGCAGGAAAAATTAAAGGCACGGGCGTAGGGAAGAGAACCCGTACGCCAGCCACAGTGCCCCTACCACCACCACCACCACCACCACCAGCCGCCCCTGGCCCGGCTGCCCCTGCTGCCCCTGCCGCCCCTGCCGCCCCTGCCCAAGGAACAGGGAAGGGGAAGGGGAAGGGGAAAGGGAGAGGGAAAGCGACTGCTGGCCCTGCTGGCCCTGGTGTCCCTGCCGGCCCTGCTGCCCCTGTTGCCCCTGCTGCCCCTGCCGCCCATGCCGCCCCTGCCCAAGGAACAGAGAGAAGGGCGACAGGCACCACCATCATCTTGCCATCAAGGCCACGCACCACTGCTGCTCCTGCCGCCGCCCCTGCCGCCGCCCCTGCCACCGCCTCTGCTGTCACTGTCCATAAGACTCCCGCACGTGCAAAAGTGACCCGGAAAACTCTGACACCATCAAAGTATGCTGCCCTGCTGTTTGATGGTGATTCGCAGGACATTGGCAGCCCGGGTTTCGACGACGAAGCCCTAGCACGGGACCAAGGGTGGGGGGATTTGGGAGTGGACAGTGGGAGTGAGTCCGACGTCGGTGACGAAAATGAGGAAGGGCATCGTCTGTCAAGTGAAGAGGAGGGTGATGATGATGAAGTGCTGTATCGCGACCATGGAAGCGATATTTCAGACGATGAAGCAGACGCAGACGACATTCCGATCCCTGAGCTGCCTTCGTTCGATTGGTCTGACGGGGTCAATTTTGTACCTGATGTGCCCCAGTTCAATCCTGGGACGTCAGGAACAACTGACGACTGGCCCTGTGATGATCAAGCGAACGAAAGCGACTTCTTCCTCGCTTTTTTCGACATGGAGGTAATGACGTACATCGTTGCCCAAACAAACGCCTACTACAGGTGGGTGTTTGGCAGATTGGACGTCCTTTCTCCAAAAGCGAGAATACGAGGCTGGGTGGATACGACTGTGGAAGAATTTATGACGTTCTTTGCCTTGTTGTTCCTCATGCCTCTGATCAAGAAGCATGTGTTGCAACACTATTGGAAGCACGACCCTCTCATCGCCACCCCAACTTTCAATAAGTTCATGACTCGTGACAGATTTTTGTTGCTGCTAAGATTTATGCACTTTGCAGACAACGAAAATCCTAACAGGATTGACAGGATATGGAAAGTTCGGGATGTGTTCACCATGTTGTTGGAGAGGTATAGGAAATACTTTTACCCCTTCCTCAATTTGGTGATTGATGAGTCGCTCGTGCTCTTCAAAGGACGTCTTGTTTTCAAGCAGTATATCCCCTTGAAAAGGCATAGGTTCGGAATCAAGCTCTTCGTTTTGTGTGACTGCGAAACTGGAATAGTGCTTGACATGATCGTGTACACAGGCACTGACATTGACATACCGAAAGCCGCTGCCAATGACCCCATCGGCATGTCAGGTGCCATCGTCAGGAAAATGTTGGCACCTTACCTGGGCAAAGGCCACATCATCTACACTGACAACTGGTATACTTCTCCTGCTCTCTGCCAGTTTCTTCATGACAACCAAACGGGGTCATGTGGGACTGTCAGAAAGACAAGAAAGTTTATGCCAAAGTTCACAGGTGATGTCATTCCTCTCACAGATGCCTCCTCCAGTGACACACCTTCAGAAGACGACCTGGCCCAGGAACACCGCGAGAGGCATGTGCGAAGAAGGCGACGAAAGGGGCAGAAATTCAAGCAGCTCGAGAAGTGTGGGAAACTGATAGCCCTGAAGTGGAAGGATAAGCGAGACGTCCACCTGCTTTCCACCGTCCACACAGGTGCCCAGGTGGATTCTGGCAAAATCCACTACCGAACCAGGAAGACAATCTACAAGCCCGACATGGTAGTGGACTACACTAAGAACATGCGCCTGGTGGACAAGTCTGACTGTCAGCTGTCAGGCGTTGAGTGTCTGAGGAAGACTGTGAAGTGGTATCACAAGCTCTTCCTCCACCTAGTTGATATAACGATGCTGAACGCCTACAACTTGTGGTTGGTGAAAAAGGATATGGCCCCAAACCAGAAGCTGAAATTCCGGGAGTTCGTCTACAACGTCTCATACCAACTCCTGGAGAAGTATGGCACCACCACTCACAGACGTACGGCATGGCGTGGGGATCACGTTCCTGACCGCATCCAGCTGGGTGTCGAAAGACACTACCCCATCAACACTGAGATGCTTGGCACTCGTCACAGGCAGGCGCAGTGCACCGTCTGCAGCTCCAGTGTCAGGAAACCCCATGTCACGAAAAGAGTCACCTCAATGTGCGCCGAGTGCAAAGTTCCACTCTGCCTGGGTGACTGCTTCAGGGACTACCACACCTTCAAGAATTATTGAGTGTCGCCCTGCCCTGCCCTGCCCTGGACTCGCCCCGTGCCCTGCCCTGGACTCGCCCCCTGCCCCGCCCTGTCCTGGACTCGCGCCCTACCTTACCTGACCTGACCTAATTGATCACGCTACCTCATAATGTAACATATATATTATGTAATGTATAAGTTCCAAAGATGTCCCTGTGATATAGCTTTTACATTATATAATTGTATGTTTCATTATTTAGTTTATAAGTTTCAAAGATTTACATGTAATATGCCTTATTTTTTTAGTATATCAATATATATGTTTTTTATTAGCCAAAGTAATGTGTATATAATTATTTTCTTACCTCAAATGAATTGTACAAAAATAAATATGTTTCAATAAATCCTGTCAAACCTACTAAGATAATAAAATAAAACAATAAAAAAAAGAAAAAGAAAACAAGGTCATGTCATTGTATTCTTACAATATGATATATTCTATGAATATTTCATATTGTTTGAATACAATGGCATGATCTTGTAAAAAAAAAATTTTATCAAAAATGTTCTAGACAATATAAAACCTTCCCCATAACCCCCTCCTGGATTCGATCACACAACCCTACCACACTTTGAGTTTTCCAGTCCGCGACCTTACCAACCATGCCACGGGAGCTCATACCAAATATCACTCAAAACTTCGTGTCTACAATCGAAATGACAATATACAAAAAAAAAATGAATTATCCCACCAATTTACATTTGTAAATTGATGGGATTATCAATTATATCATGCCAAGGTTTATAAAAGTTTGTCTCTGTCAAGAATTAGTAATTATATAACTTTATTCTGTCAAAAATTGCCCAAACACTCAGCAAAATTGCCCCTCTCAGTGCGACTCCACTCATTTTCACACGGTCAAGCGGTGACCCTTGCCGCTCCTTTATGCCCCAGCTACACCAGCAACAGCAGCTCTGTCTGGGAACAAAATTTGTATAAATACAATAATGGATAAAATACTCTTCACAAATACATTTGTATTGTATAATATTGTAAATAAAAAAGAATAATAACTGTGTGGGTGTCGAAAATTGCTCAACCAGCTTTCTTATGTCTCGCCTACGCGCGTATATTGGATTATACATAGTCATGACTGTCATACAAATAATTGCAGTAGGTCTCGAATATACATTTAGATTGCATATTACTTGGAAATAAATAAGTAAACGTTTCTCTGGTGGCAATCTACCCTTTCGCAAGTGTAAGGAGACACCATTCTATATTTAGCCCTTTATCACAAAAGGCAATCTGCCTGTGTTGACTCAGCACCGTCGCTGGTGGTCTATAATATAGTACTTTATTAACAGTCAATGGCCTACATGTTTCTGTGGTACTTCACATGTGTCTAAAATGCAATGTCTGCTTGCATAAAAATGCAATTCTGAAGTCCATTTATACGTACGACATACGCATGTCTCAGTTTCTCTCTCTCTCTCTCTCCATTCCTGACTCATGTTATTGTAGACCTGTTGGTGGCAACGAACACCAGCCATCTGGTAGACATAAGGTTCAAAATACCAAGACATCAATACGCCTCGGGCGCCTCCACAATTATCACAAAGCTGGTTATCTATCTAGAGATCTGCCTGACTTCCATCTCTCCACAACTCACTCACTCACTCACTGCACCCCTGCATGCCTCCCTCCCACCCACCCCCCCCCCACCCCCCCCTTCAGGCTTCCGTCTGCTAGAAACACATTCACAATTTGCGTAAATATCGCATCAATTGGGCTATATGCGGTATATTCCTTGTTATATGGGACGCCTACATATGTACACGTCTTTATTATAGCATGACAGTGCTCTAAATACAAGATTTACGTGATATTTATGGCGTAACACACCCTCTCCCCTTTTCATTCCCAGCACAACTCACTCACACCTTGGTTCACGCATAGAAACTCATTGATAATGTGCGTAAATATCGCATGAATTGGTCTATATGCGGTATATATTTTGATATATGGCACGTATACATACGTACAAGTCTGTATTATAGCATGACAGTGCTCTACGTACAAGATATACGTGATATGTATGGCGTAAACCACACTCTCAGCTCATAAATTGCCGCCAAACCTCCAACACATCTTCATTCCCGCCTAAAAATTCTCTTATAATTCCCTTATATATTGCAATTTTTGGTCACTATGAGGCATATTCATTGTTATATGGGTGGCCTACACACGTATACATACTCTAAATAGCCTAAAAGGGCTCAAAAAAGGAGATATACGTGATAATACGCGGTAACCCACCCCCTCCTCCCTCTCCTTCTATGCCCTGGGCGCGTGAAAATTCGGCAGGGAAATCTCGCCGCTCGATGACAATCTAGCCGCGCGGTGCCATTCGCTCCACATTTTTCAACTACGGACCGTTCCCCTACCCCCCCCAGACATTTTTTGGGGGGTCAAATATATATGGGCCGATGCACGCAAACATTCCCTACACGATGATGTACTTTTTATCGAAATTGGCAATAGGTCCCAAAATCATCATAGGTGCGCACAGTCTTACCCTGTAGAAAACCCCCTGTGCGCCGCGGAGAGGTTAACCAGACAATTGAGGGATACGTTTTGTATCGCCGCCTTCGACATACGGCGATCTAAAAAGATATTTCGGGAGAAGTTAGATCTTGTATATTTGTCAGGCTTCCCAGTTTTTGATCTACGAGATAATCCGGGGGCCGGCGTCTTTTTTAGTTTTTTTTTTCCATAATTGAATCTTGAAACAAACACCACCGGAAAGACTTAATCAGTTATAAACGCCATGCTGGTCTTTATATATTATGTCAGAAGGTATTCATAAATCTTTTAGACAAATTAAGATATTCTGAAATCTTTTACTTAGGAAACCCCACCGCGTAGCGAGCTGTAGTCGTTGAGTATTACGTCTCGTTACCCGGCGGGTTATTTAACACTTGTGTGCAAACATGTTTGGGTTAACCTTATGAGCATTAATTCCTGGAAATTTTCTTTTTTTCCAGAGCTGGGTCCCGGCGGGTCTATGCAGAACCTGGAGTAAGTATCCCACCAGTCTCTGTCATGGCTACCTTTGCCCCGGTTTTTGCTTTATGCATTACGCCCTCCTGTTCAGGTATCCCTATTTTTGCGCACACCCTTTGTATAAAATGTGTTAAAATGTCTCGTTTGGTGTGGGTTACCTTTCCGGCGTTTTTTTCTCGTTGCTCCGAGAACACCGTTTTTGTTTACCGAGTTTTAGTCAGGATGGCTCAAATTAGGTAAGTTACCCCGACGAGTTTGGTCGCTTGAGGGCTCATAAGAAACTGCGTTTTCTGTGGTCGAGCCTGGGATCAGGCTTCCTGTGTTATTCATTGCTTTATGCATTACGCCCTCCTGTAATGTATCGTTTAGTGTGGGTTACCTTTCCGGCGTTTTTCTCGTTGCTCCGAGAACACCGTTTTTGTTTACCGAGTTTTAGTCAGGATGGCTAAAATAGGTAAGTTACCCCGACGAGTTTGGTCGCTTGAGGGCTCATCAGAAACTGCGTTTTCTATGGTCGAGCCTGGGATCAGGCTTCCTGGGTTATTCCCGTCGAGGGGGGCTCCACACAGTTTTCTAGGTGATCAGGCTGACACCTGTTGGACTTGGTTTTCTCTGCTTTTCAAAGCCATTGAAACAATGCTGTCTGTTTGTTTGGTCTTTACCTCCCGGCGACCTTTTTACAAAGAGGTCTGGGGCAGGTATAATTGGTTTGACATTGCATATCAAACCCGGCGGTTGTACCTTCGGGTGGTTATATTAACGGATTTGCGATTCGAGATAATTTGCCAAACAATTGATTGATACAATAGGGTATCACGGCCTTCAAGACGGCGATCTATGAGGACTTCTGGGAGAAGCCGGATTAGAGATTAAGATAGGCTTAGACTTTTTATGGGATAAAATGATGCCTGAATCTTACTAGTGTTTCAAGTGTAAAGGGATACTTGAAAGACTTCATCTTTATTAAAGATATGCTTCATCTTTATGAGGATTAAGAAGTTATGCTTAATTCTTTTGGACAGGTAAAAGATATGCTGAAATCTTTACTAAGCCATTGTAACAATGCCATTTGTTTGTTTAGTCTTTCCCTCCCGGCGACCTTTTTACAAAGAGGTCTGGGGCAGGTGCAATTGGTTTGCATTGCATATAAAACCCGGCGGTTGTACCTTTGGGTGGTTATATTAACTGATTTGCAATTCGCGATATTTGTATTTCCTCCCCGGTGATCTTTTACAAAGAAGTGGGGTTAGGAACAATTGGGGTTAACTTTTAAACTTTAAATCGCCCGGCGGTTGCAACCTGGAAGGGTGGGATGCCCGAATTTGCAAAATTCAGTTTAGTTGACCAGACAATTGAGGGATGCATTGTGTATCGCCTCCTTCAACATACGGCGCTTTAGGGCACAATTGGGGTTAACGTTTTTTAAACTAATATTCACACCCGGCGGGTGCTCCTTGGAGGGATGGGAATACCGAATTTACAATTCAGTTAGTTAACCAGACAATTGAGGGATACGTTTTGTATCGCCGCCTTCAACATACGGCGATCTAAAAGATACTTCGGGAGAAGTTAGATCTCGTATATTTGTCAGGCTTCCCAGTTTTTGATCTACGAGATAATTCGGGGGCCGGCGTCTTTTTTAGTTTTTTTTTTTCCATAATTGAATCTTGAAACAAACACCACCGGAAAGACTTCATCAGTTATAAACGCCATGCTGGTCTTTATATATTATGTCAGAGGGTATTCATAAATCTTTTGGACAAATTAAGATATTCTGAAATATTTTACTTAGGAAACCCCACCGCGTAGCAAGCTGTAGTCGTTGAGTATTACGTCTCGTTACCCAGCGGGTTATTTAACACTTGTATGCGAACATGTTTGGGTTAACCTTATGAGCATTCATTCCTGGAAATTTTCTTTTTTCCAGAGCTGGGTCCTGGCGGGTCTATGCAGAACCTAGAGTAAGTATCCCACCAGTCTCTGTCATGGCTACCTTTGCCCCGGTTTTTGCTTTATGCATTACGCCCTCCTGTTCAGGTATCCCTATTTTTGCGCACACCCTTTGTATAAAATGTGTTAAAATGTCTCGTTTGGTGTGGGTTACCTTTCCGGCGTTTTTTCTCGTTGCTCCGAGAACACCGTTTTTGTTTACCGAGTTTTAGTCAGGATGGCTCAAAATAGGTGAGCTTTACTGTCTTGTTCATGCTGGGATGAGCGCTGTGACATCTCTGAGCCCTGTATCTCAGATTGTGGGGAGACTGTCCGGTGACTAGGCTCCACTTTCTCAGTATATCCCCCCTGTTGGTAAATCTCTATCAGTGGCCCTTTCTTTAGTGATTCCGTTGACCGGGTCGATGGAGCTGTGTGATCTTCCCACCCAGGCTCATCGACCTGGGCATAGGTATCATATGTATCTGTTTGTGATTGATAGGAATCCTCATGACCGGGGAGATCAATCAACTGCAAATCTGTAACCTCAGCCATGGGGAGTTCCTGACTAGTTGCATCCTGTTCTGTGGGGCTGTCTAACACTGGTAACGTGACAGGGTTTGGTGTAGGTTTATGGGGGATAGTAAATTTGTGGGAAGAGCTTGAGACTGAACTAGATGTGTCTCGTGATGTCTTTCTCTAATCTAAGGATTTGTGTCGAGATTTTGACGGTTCCTTAGCTGTCTCCTTACTTGCTGAAGAGGACGTCTTATGTCGGCTCGACTTTGGTTTGTCCCCGGCTGTCAACGCGGAGTCAAAGTCTGAGCCTCTTGGCCTCCTGGTCTGTTGACTGTGGCTTAGTTTGTGGCCAGGGCGACTTCGACCTGTCTAGCCGGCTGGTTGAAGGTCGTTCCACCGGCGGGCTTTTGTCCCGAGGTCTCTTTCGATGGTTGGAGGAAGAGCCTCCCGAAGAAGATCTCGGAGAGGGTGAGGTAGTCTTTGGACTCTTTAGTAAATTCTCCAGAGTTTCATCATCTAAGTGGAGGGATTTATGAGCCTTTGTTTTACAATATGCACCATATTCTGATTTAAGGGGACCGACTGGTTAATTTAGCTTAAAAAACTCGAAATCCTGAAAATACCAATAGGTGTTTACTTAACAAGAGTCAACATCCCTTCATAAGCCAGTGAAATGTTATTAGTGAAAACCCATTGGAAATTTTTTTTTTTTTTTTTCCAAACTTTTCCTGTAATTCTAAAAACGTTATATAGCGAACTTTGAAATTAACATGCTCAGTAACTACTGGTCGTACGAGGAGCATACCTATATAAATGGAGAGCGTAAGCTACTCTATAACCTCCCATACGCTGTATCTTTTACTTTGACGTGTTCCTGTGTAAAATATTGTAAAACTAAAAATAAAAAGTAAACATTTTCACCTAATTACCTTAGACTTTCACATGTTTTTCTCAGAACCTATATTGTCGCACTTAAGGATGTTACTCTAAAATGTTTATTGGACCTATAGGAATGGTGTATATACCATTGGAAAGGTAATTAAAAAAACTACAAGTCCTATAAAGCCAATTTACTCTAGCCAACTTTGTTTGGTTGCAGCATGTTTTCACAGTCGTAAAATTCTACAAAATAATTTCACCTTAATTCATAATCACCTAAATCCAAAAATACACAAAATATATAAATGTTCTTTATAGCAACTACAGACACACCTATTGTGAGTTGTTTGATCACATACAGCACGTGCTATAGGGATTTCTGTAGGAGTAGAATGGGTCGTAGTAGTGCTATAGTTTGCAACCTTTTGTTACCTAAATTGTAAGAAAAAAGCAAAAAAAAAACAGTTTTTGACCTAGTTTTATGGTCACATACACTTGTGCCAAATTGCATTTACATTGGAAGTAAGGCCTGGAAGTTAGTAAATAACCGGTCGGTCCCCTTAACCCGGCAACTGCTGGAAGACTCTTAAGAGTTTCCCCGGGCGACTGCGGAAAGACTCTTAACCTAACAAGTGCGCATGGGGGTAATTGGAAACGTCCCCCTGTGCTGACGTATTTGAGGTGTTTCCGTCACTAAAATATTCATTGTACCATTAATAGCATTAATACTTATCCATATGCGCCTATTATGGGTTGATTATAAAGGTATTAACCTGAAACAACAATAAAACGAGTGAAAACAGCGTTTGGATGGTCAAAATCGGAGATATAGCCCGCGAGTTGTATAATGTATGGGTGAGGCAAGCTGCTTTCCCGCCAATTTCCCCCAAGGCCACTGAGACACAGTCGATCGATACTCTCTCTCTCTCTCTCTCTTGCATTCGCTTGCTATCAGTGATGACCACACCCTCCAACCGGATTTCTAATGTTAGCACGAAAATATACCTCAGAATAAGGGAATAACAGGGTAAATAGGTGATAACTGAAGGAGAGGAGGAAAGTGGGGAAGGAGGGGAGGTAGAGGACTGAGATTTTGCATGGCCCAGGGGCCAAAAAAAAAAAAAAAAATTCGATGTCAAAAGTTTATTTTTTTTTTCTCTGACTCTTAAGAGTCTCCCCGCAGTCCGCCGGGGGAACTTAAGAGTCTCCATGCAGTTCCCGGGTTAAGGAATGCATTGCTGAGGGCTGAACAGTTGGGACATGATTTTGACATCCATCGACCTCTCGAACGGTCTAGGCAAGTGACACACTTTATACAGCGTGAGTGTCCCATGAGTGCTATTCTCTTGCAGTCTAGAGCTGTACAGAACAAATATTTAATTTTGTCCATGATTACCTCCTCACCCCCGCAGAGGTATTATTCTTCCTAGGTGTCTCACAGTCGAACCTGAGTGAGAAGAAATTTCAAGAATCAATGCTCATAAGGACACGCTAGGCTGGAATTATATACATATATAATCTCTACGCAGAGAATAAAGTTTTAGTAACTCTTAAGTAATCTTAATTCCCTTTACGTTAACCATTTCTTAGAAATGTAATCGATTATTGTGTAGCCTATATTTGCTACTAATTTGTAAGAAAAAATAAAATTTGACTAATTCATAAACAATTTTAACCCTTATTTAGCGGGCTAGGTGGTCTATTTGACCGTAGCGCCCAGCGTTTTTTTTTTACCCTAAATATGGTTGTTCCGTGCTCATTTTCATGCCTAAATAAGACCCAGAGCGTAAAACAAGTATCTATCCCTGAAAGGGCGTAAACAGAGCTTTCCAATGACACCCGAACCATCCTTGTACGACCACTGGTTCTCTTGCAACGATCGTGCAACACGAGTGCAAAAACCCTGAAATAAGGTAATTTCCTTACATAATTCCCTGTGTAGCGAGTGAGGAGAGGGGGAGGAAGTTAGAATACAGTTCAGTAGACCCGCGGTGGTCGTGGGGAGCGGTCATAAGGGTACTACGCTCGTCCCACCGCTCAGCTCTCTCTCTCAGCAACATTACGTGCTGAAAATGGTGCTCGACAGATGTCGTGCACCGCCACATAGTCCAAATTTATTTCACTCGACATATGTCGCGCGCCGCCAATAAGGGGTTAACCCCTTCAGACTCATATGACGCAGAGGTTGCCAGATTAGCAATAAGAAATAGAGTTCTCTCACCATTATAAATACTCTCCAAAATTAGTTTTCTGCCCACAGCTAACTCAAAGACAACTGGAGAGGTTGAAGTAACTAAACTAAAGGTTTCTAAATACCTCTGATGGTAACAAAGGCTTTAAAGTATCCCCAATATGCTCAAAATTGCGTCATATGTCGGAGAGGGTTAATTCCCTTATGTTAACATTTCTCCGAAATGTAAACGAGTATTGTGTAGCCTATTCTGTGCTACTTATTTTATAAACTTCTTACCTCATTCGTTTTGTGATATATGAATCAAACCCCGGCGATCGTCGAGCGCTGGATTATTATGATTCTAGATCCGGCGGATAAGTCGCCAATAGTCAAGCTAATCAGTCGGACTGGCAGCTATAAGATCGAAAGGGGTGAGTTTATTTCTCGGCTCCGCCGTGGCCGTTGCGGCGATGGCTTTGCTTTGACTAGCGCGGCGATTGTGGGGCCCACTTTTCATATCAGCCGGCGTAACGTTCGTCTATTTCAAGGCCAAAGGTTCGTTAACTTTTGGAGGCGAAAAAAAAACGTGATTACGAGGGGGGAGGGCGTTGCCGTTAACCTTCGTAGCTCGGATTATTGTTAGTGACATGCTGGCACTAAACGCCTTAATTAACCTAATTCAAATTCCTTTGTAAATTGTGCCAGTCATGGAAACTTGAATTTATCTGTCTTAGGCCAGAAGAACAATTTGTTGTTTGTGTTAGTTTGCCGGCGGAAGACGTGGTTAAGGGGGGGGGGCGTCGCCGTTAACCCTCGAAACTTGACTTCTTTTTTTGTAATGCGCCGGGGGCCCCGGCGGTATACTATATGCCTCAATTAACGCAAACTAAATTCATTGTGGACCCGTACTCGGCGGTGACCACTGAATTATAATATAGCTCAGTGTTATCCCGGCGGGGGGCCCCCACGGTACACTTTGAGATACGTTGTTCTTTTATTAAATGTTCAGACTCGCTAGAACTATATAAAAAATCCCGCCGGAAGGGGGCCCCTTCGGTCATTGTGTCGGGATAAACAACGTGTAGCCTACATACATGGCATAGTTATATATTATGAACAATTAAACATCAATAATGACACTGCTTAACCATATAAATATTTGTAACCTAATGAGGCCAACTAGATGGGAGCCCTTGGTGATGGATTCGTCAATGGCTCAAATCTGCGATTCAGCGTCGACCTTGTCACTTGTAGAAACACCTGATGATATGGTTGCAGAGTAGATTGGTTCCGTGCCAGACCCCTCAGCTACGTGAGAAAATCCGCTGGCACTAGCCTCGAAACATACTTGCTGCACATCCTGAATGGACCGAGCAACAGGCTCCAGGTTACTCTAAATAAGCCTCATGCCTAATAATTGAACTAATAATGGCATAGGGTAAGAAAACAACACATTAGGGGTGACGTGCCTTATATCACGACACGAACACCTCTTAGGTATAAGGAAACTACGCACTAGGAGTGGCGTGCCTGGGCACAACACGCACACTCCTTAAATTCCTTAATCAACACGAATACTAAGAACCCAGAAAAAACAGTCTCCAGGGCCCGTATTTAACACTTCAACCTACACCGAATCTATAATCTAACCTAATTTCAGCACTGTCATGGATAAATGAGCAAGGACTCACTAATTGATGAATTAAGGTGATGAATGGGGTGTGGGTAGGAGCGTTTGGGGACCTACGTCCGTTCGGTACGGGCCAAGGAGTTTTAAGGAAGAACGGTCGGTTGAACAAAATGACGACCGGTACCCAAAAGCAGAAGGCTGGTAATCGCAAAGCAAGTCAAGTTTAATTTTTATTTTTATTATTTATTTATTTTACTAGTTTTTTCTAGTAGTGGACCCACATCATAAGGACGAGTCCGTGAGTGGTTATTAAGAGCGTTTCACTCACGATGTAAGGCAATCGTATTTTAAGTTCTCCTTGGCGGTAAGTTTGAACAGCAAGCCTAGAGTTCAAAGATTGGCCTTTACCTACGTAAGGCGCATCGTCAATGATGAAGGGGCCACTTATAAATAAATAAATATACAAAATCAGGTTAGGCTCGGTGGTGTAGTGACTAGCGTCTTGGACTTCCACCCAGAAGGTCCCAGGATCGCGCCCACGCTCGGTGCAGTAAAGGTTTTTCACAAGCACTGGGTCATTACCGTCCCTCATGAGCAAGGGGATTGGGTTTTAGTACAGGACCCCAATGGAAATACGCCTAATCGGCCTTATTGGGCTATCCTTAGCTGGCTTAGCATGCACTAGCTTTAAGAACTATTATTATTTTTATAGGTTAGGTATAATGTCCAGTAATATATTAATTATATAAAATCTGAGAACAAACTTATCAAAGTCGCGGAGAAGCGACGGACTCTTCAAAGACGCGCGGAGTCGGACCTTGAATGGGCAGCTGCGTCAAGGTCTTCCACCAAACTCCCCTGCCAGCTAAATTTGCACATTTTTCAGTAGAAAAAGTACAGACCCAAAGCCGATTTTTACTAAAGTGTACGCTCGATATAGCTCGCCCCATAAATAATGGACATCTGGATGAGGCAAAACGTCTTCTACTCGCCAAACTAATGAGGTGAAATGCCTTATAATCTTTAATGCGGTGAAATTTGTCCGACAAAGAATAGGCTATGTGGATGAATGAGATTGTAGTTGTAGTTTCCAATATGGAAAGTAATTTTCTTCTGTATTATTTAATCACCATTCAGTAGGCCTACAAGCCCAAACATTCCCGGAACGATGTCATTTAAGGTGTGTGTGTGCGTGTGTAGCCAAGTGTGAAGTTAGTGTACAAAATTAGTGTAGTTAGCCATAAAATGCCGGAAGACGACTTCGTTTTCTTTTATGGTTAAGGAGATACGCGTCAAAGAACTCAAATTTTAAATGGGTAACTATTTAATAAATGCGGAAGTGAATTATTCTCGAAATGTTTAGTTAACTTATCACACATTTCCTGCTACATTTTCAACTGAATAACAAGGATTCATAATATTTACATTTTTACCGTTCCAGAATTTATATTATTTATTGATATTTAAGCATATGTGAATAAACCAATTGTTTATGATGCAGGTCCGAACTCCGGATCCCCCATTTCACGCACTAGCAATATAAAGTGCAGACGTAATTTTCCCAGCCTAGCGCTGGGATCCCTTACAATTGTATTATGATGGCTGGCCCAACACACACACCGAGGGTACATGTTACCAAAGCTCTGATGGATAACATTAAGGGAATAGAGAATGTTAGGGTGTTATTTATAAGTGAAATTCATCAAGTTGTGAATTTCTCACCTAGGCTGGAAGGTCGCTTTTCGTTTATTTCGCTGACTAACATCCATGATTACACCCTCCGTAGGGAACATGGGTTTATCCTATATGAACGGCTCTCTGGAAACACAAGTCACGCAACCGTTCTTTATAGGGATCTATATGGTTCATACATTTATTTTGATAGCCTGGCTGCCCCTGCCCCTCGCCAAGTAATAGAATACCTGGTGTCAAAATGTCCTCCAGGCAGCATAATCAGCAATAAGATCATTCTACAAGATGATTATATTCATTCTTGTGCATTCCATTGTCTTGACCTAGCCAGGTATATCTGTGATCATCCGAATATTACAGTACAAAATATTGCCACAAGCTACCCATGTGATATTGCTGCTAAAAATGAACTATTTATTTGCTTAAATGTTCTAAATTTGCTGACCACATTTCCTAACAAAATCAACCTTATTGACCCATTGTTCAACAGGGTGTGTCCCAATCTTTTGGTTCTACCTTACCGTCCTGTCAAGACTGGAGAAGGTCACAGGGACGCACCGGGACAATAAGGTCAAGCGGCTCAGAGGCAAAGTATTCAAGGTCTGATATTGAGGCAAGACTGATCAAAACAACGATATTTAGTTGCACTTTAATACTACGGGGCTCATATCCGTGTGTTTGACCTAGGAAGGCCTATGACCTATGTGGGTGGGTATACCAAGTCTGGCACACAGGAGCTACAGCACATTATCCAGAAAACCCCAATTTACCTTCGCCAGGGATAATCACAGCTCCACAATACCAACCTACCCGTAACTCATACAAAATAGACCTAGCAGCTACCTCTTCAGTGTACTGAAACCCTTTGTCATTGTATGTTGGTTATCATTAGAGGATTTTATGCAGATTAGGAGGGATCTGTGGGAGTTAGAGGGTTAAATCAGATTAGGTTTACCCCTTTAGCTCTCCGGAGTCTCTTCTAATGCTGAGAAAAGTCAAATAATGAGAGCCAAAACAGAATGAAAATTACGAAATTGTGCTGAAGGGTGCAAGACGTTGAAGTAAAGTTAATACATTTAACTTTGATTAACATATAAAATTATTTTCCAGATTAGTATTAACTTCTTGGGATCAAAGGAGAAAAATTTATATTTATTTTCCCTATAATTCCCACAGATGCTTCCTATGCGGAGAAATCAAATAATTGTACCCTGAATAAAAGGAAAATGACGCCATCGCACAGAAGGGTTAACCTTTTGAAGCTCTGACGCGTGTTAGCAGTTTATTTTGGCTATCATTAGATGATTTTATGCAGCTTAGGAAGTATCTGTGGGTATTAAAAGGGTAAATACTATCTCAATCAACCCTTTGACTTCCATATAGCCTTTTTTTTTTTTTTTTTTTTTTTTTTTTTTTTCTTCTATATTCCAACTACTCCCTCTCGGGCATAGGCTGAGAGCCTGTACATTCCACCGCCCAACACGGTGAAGCCCGTGAGGTCTTGTTCCAGTCTGGGGAGTGAGACATGCGAAGCATCCATCATGGCTCGAAGCAGCTCCATCTCTGAAGCGGCCGGTTGCTTCGCTCAAGTGCTTCACCGTCTCACCCTCCAGACTCAGACCCTCACTCTCAGAACGCCACCTATTGAGCAGTGAACTCACTAGGCATTGTCCCCCTGTAACATATTTTGAATATGGGAGTATTCATACAGTGTTATTTAATCAGGGAACAACGAGGGTATTTTTTGGCATTTCGGTGGGCTTTGTGGTAATGCACTGATACTAGGTACAGCACAAATTCAATCCCAATAATATCTTCCCATTGACATATCGGGATTTGAACCCGGGTCCATTGGATTACCAATCCAGTGGCATGACCACTCCACCACACCTCCCCTACTGTTACTAATCTGAATAAAACCTAATTTCAGCACTGTCATGGACAAATGAGCAAGGACTCCCTAATTGATGAATTAAGGTGACGAATGGGGTGTGGGTAGGAGCGTTTGGGACCTACGTCCACTCTGTACAGGCCAAGGAGTTTTAAGGAAGAACGGTCGGATGAACAAGATGGGGACCGGTACCCAAAAGCAGAAGGCTGGTAAGCGCAAAGCAAGTCAAGTTTAATATTTATTTTTATTATTTATTTATTTTACTAGTTTTTTCTAGTAGTGGACCCACATCATAAGGACGAGTCCGTGAGTGGTTATTAACCTGACAAGCGCGAAATAGACCTAGGGGCTAGGGTAGTTATTTGTGCATTTCTAGCCTTGGATTCTGCAGAATTCGTTATATTTACAATATAGAGCATTATTTGTTTTCGGTATGCTTTTATTTTACATATATGATGTATATATGAACCTTCAAGAGTGCTAAAATAAGTGGGAAAAGCATTTGGGTGGTGAAAAACGAAGATATTGGCCACCCGGTCATAATCTCAGGCGAGAGAGAGCCACAGGCAACCCTCCTCTCTCGCTGTCTGTGAGGTAACTGAGACGAGCGGGGCGGTGTGGGCCGGTGTCTGGGTGTTGCATAACGATCTTTTCTGCAACCCACTTGTGCTACATTATCGCGGGAGAGAAAAATAACCGATAAATGATGATAATAAGAGGAAAAATAGGTGATAATTGAGGAGGGGAGGGAGGGGGGAATAAGGAGGGGAGGGGGGTGGGTGAGATTTACATGGATGAGTACTGGAGGGGAATTATCTCACCTAGAGACAAATTCCTTTGTTTTGATAGGCCCTTTTTTTTTTATGGAAGGCTTTTTTTATGGTCTTGCTTCCGTGAGGCCTATCGCGTTCCCTATAGGAAGCCTTCCGTGGGGCCTATCGCGCTTGCCGGGTTAAGAGCGTTTCACTCACGATGTAAGGCAATCGTATTTTAAGTTCTCCTTGGCGGTAAGTTTGAACAGCAAGCCTAGAGTTCAAAGATTGGCCTTTACCTACGTAAGGCGCATCGTCAATGATGAAGGGGCCACTAATAAATATACATACATACAATCATACTATAACATCAACAACAACGTAACCTGGAGGTATTTCTGCCATAGCCATCCTTTAGCAGGGGTTTCCCAGAGGATGCAGGCGTCCAAGATGATGATGATTCTTAGTTATTGCTGGGGTAGGAAAGTTAAATATAAATTCTAGCATTATGAATATAATTATTTTTATTACAGATTCAGTTAAAATTTTAATATATATAAATATATGGACATGGTACATTATGCTACACTATAAAATATCTATCATAGGTTTACAGAAGGTATGAAGAGGACAGACTTTTACTGTCCTACTATTCTTTCTAAGGGCGGAGGGCTAGGAATCCTCCTCCCCTTACAAAATTCACCTACTAGACGAGACAGAGTAAGGGGTGAGGGAACGCGAAAGTGTTCCTGGACCCTAAGAATTGGAACATGAAATGTTGTTTCTGTTCAGGCTCTGTCTTGAGTCGGCCACCCCCAGCTTTGGGGTATATGCCTGAGAATATACATACATACATATGAAGAGGACAGTGTCCATAATGCATACATACATACAATGGCTTAACGCCAATTTTCATTACATACATTGTAACGGCTCAGACGTGGTTGCCTTTCCGCAGCTGGATTATAACACAGCAAAGTCCCGTCACAACACTACCCCATCATATCATCACTTTGGCTGATGTTGATATACTGTACCTGTAGTGCTAAATGTGCCTCAGCAAGACTCAATTAAGTCCCCCTGCAGCACCTGCAGTATCTGCAAACACCAGCCTCAACAGTGCTACAAGACAGTACGGTACCATCCCTCTACTGTACATTAGGCAACTTAGACTTTAGAACAACACAATCCTGCCACAACACTGCCCCACCATGTTAACACTCTGGTCGACTCTGATATGGCGATAAGACTAGTAGAGCCCACTGTGGCACCTATCTGTGCCCCGCCAACCTCGGCAGTACCATACCAAGACAGTGCCAATAACAAGGCTTTATTGTATAGTAATGGCTGTTGGTCCACAAGTCCACCATCCCCCCTATTAGTTGCCTTGTACGACACACAGTAGGATGTGTGGGGCATATTCTTGTTTTCCTCCACCAGAAGATGAAGGCCCCCTTACCCCTTGGGGGGGTTGACCTTTAAAAATAATGGACCCTTTAACCCCTAACCTCTCATAACTCAAAAAGGAATAGAGTAATTGAGCTAATATTTCTACCAAATAGGAAGACTTGGCTAGGGAATAGGTGTATAAATTGACAGCTCATTTGCTCTAGCCCTTTTTGAGTTACAGGGGTTAGAGGTTACGATTTCTGCCCAACCTAGAATGAACGGACTATAGTGATAAACCTATCTAATATAAGGATACAAAGGTATATCAAATAATCAAAGGTATATCACTATCGATCAACATGATTTTTATATACCCATTTTAAACCCTTAATTTTCTTACAGTGCAAAGGATACAACTTGATACAAGTTTAGGCAATATGGCAAAACTATAGAACAGGTCTCCCTCACTATCCAATGCCACAATTTACGATATTATTATAGGTGTTTAGGTGTTTGGGTTTGGGTTTTGGCTGGTCCCAGAAAGCATCCCCATTTACCCCATTAATTTTAGGGTTCGCTATATGATTTTTTTAATTAAGATCGGGTTTTAATTAAGATCGGGTTTTAATTAAGATCGGGTTTTAATTAAGATCTTAAATTAAGATCGGGTTTTTAATTAAGATCGGGTTTTTAATTAAGATCGGGTTTTTAATTAAGATCGGGTTTTTAATTAAGATCGGGTTTTCAGGAACGTAACCCAATCGTAAATGGAGGGAGACCTGTACATTAATTAACACCGACGATGATGATGGGTTTCTTTAGGATATACGGCTCTTTACTGGAGGATTCGTGACAAACGCCTAATGTTCATGACCACCCCTTCTCGGGCACTATGCCGTCTGGAAAAGAAGTTAATTGGTGATAATATGAATTGGTGATAATATGAATTGGTGATAATATGAATTGGTGATAATATGAATTGGTGATAATATGAATTCATTCCAATCTTAAAACACAATTGTCTCCGTTTAACAACACCCTGATTCATTTATTCAAACACAATTGTCTCCGTTTAACAACACCCTGATTTTATTCAAACACAATTGTCTCCGTTTAACACCCTGATTCATTTATTCAAACACAATTGTCTCCGTTTAACAACACCCTGATTCATTTATTCAAACACAATTGTCTCCGTTTAACAACACCCTGATTCATTTATTCAAACACAATTGTCTCCGTTTAACACACCCTGATTCATTTATTCAACACAATGTCTCCGTTTAACAACACCCTGATTCATTTATTCAAACACAATTGTCTCCGTTTAACAACACCCTGATTCATTTATTCAAACACAATTGTCTCCGTTTAACAACACCCTGATTCATTTATTCAAACACAATTGTCTCCGTTTAACAACACCCTGATTCATTTATTCAAACACAATTGTCTCCGTTTAACAACACCTGATTCATTATTCAAACACAATTGTCTCCGTTTAACAACACCCTGATTCATTTATTCAACACAATTGTCTCCATTTAACAACACCCTGATTCATTTATTCAAACACAATTGTCTCCGTTTAACAACACCCTGATTCATTTATTCACACAATTGTCTCCGACAATTGTCTCCGTTAACAACACCCTGATTCATTTATTCAAACACAATTGTCTCCGTTTAACAACACCCTGATTCATTTATTCAAACACAATTGTCTCCGTTTAACAACACCCTGATTCATTTATTCATATATTTTTTTAGTTTCCTCCCTAGACCTCCATCAAGCTTAGAAAAACACCCCCTAGACCCCCCTTCAAGATAAATTTGTACATTTTTTGGTAGAAAAATGTCCCGGCCGAAGACCAGTTCCTCTTAAAATTGCAGGCTCGCTAACGCTCGCCAGGAAATAATCGACACCTAAATGGCACGAAAGGTCTTAAAATTGACAACGAAATGGGGTGTAAGGTGTTAAAATCGCCAAACTAACGGGCCAAACATCTTATAATCTCAAAACTAGTGGGGCTAACCATTAGGGAGAAGGGGGTCCAGAAAAACGGTCTGCCTCCCCTTAACACATTGTCTCCGTTTGCCACCCCGATTCCGGCATATGTGGTGGATTGTGTTCTTTTATTTTAATAATTTTTATTTTATTAAGTTGTTATGTGTGCGATTAGTTTGCTTGGGAAACAGATTAACTTGCTCATGTAGTAATGTACACCCTATGTGGTGGATTGTGTTCTTTTATTTATAAATTATTGTTTTACTTAATGCGTTGTTTCCACATAGCGATTTTGATTAGTTGTTTTGTCTTTTTACTGTGTTCGTATATGTTTTGGTTTGTTCATTTTGCAAGTTTTACATTATAATTAAGCGTTGTTTCCACATAGCGATGTTGATTAGTTCCTTTACATTTATCTTGTGTCGTCCCAGTTTTGGTTTGTTTGTTTTGCAAGTTTTACATTATAATTAGTCATCAGTGTTGTCTCTGTCGTACATCCGTTGCAGTTGAGCGTTGAGCTGGTTCCACTGTTGTTGCATCATCTTCATCATACTGAGCTGCTGTTGCTGGAGGTCTAGCACCGCCTTCTGTTGCTGTTTCTGTTCCTCCTGCTGTGTCTGTAGAAACTGTTGTTGATTTACTAACACCTGGACCACCACCTCCTGCAGGGAAGAGTTGCGTTGGCTGGATACCTTCACCACCTGGTCGACACGGTCCATTTGTTGCTGGAGGATGTTCAAGATGTCCGCCTCCTCGTCTTCTCTGTCGCGGAAGTGCACCTGAAAATACATAAAAGTTTAAAGCCAGTATCACACAAGAGCTTTTTTTAGTCAACATTCGATATGCCAGCTAGCAGACGTGATGCACTAGCAAAGTTCATTTATAGTCCGATATGTCACATATTAACAGGTGATGTAGAACTAGTTAAACATTTTGCAAACGACAAATTAGCGGAGCTATGTCGTAAAGGGTTTAAATTTAGAATAGGGAGTAATAAAGTAACATGGGACATAATTTTAAAAGATATTGTTTTTTCAGTCAATAAATTAAAAGATAAATTGTTAAAAATTGTGTGCTGCGATGCGAGAGAACTAGAAGCATGGTCTAAATTATTAATTAAGTTAATTAGAAATAAAATGTTCTCGCTTAATTTAAAAATGAATTTAATCTTTCAGATTTTATAGACTATAATTATAATAAGCTTAAAGCTGATTTAATAAATTTACATAAACATTTTGTAATCACTACAGTAGATAAAGCCAGCAATAATTATAGCTTCACATGTAAGAAATTTTATCTTGAAAACATGAACAAAGAATTAGGCATTAAAGGTAACATATTACGTAAAAATATTTGCGGTAATTCTGTTTATGAAATTCAAAATAATCTGAATATTGATAACTTAATCGATGAACATACCAAGAAAAATATAACATTTGATATTAAACTTTCTGATAAGAACAAGTGCATAGCAAAATTATACATGTTACCTAAATTTCATAAAAGACCTTATAAATATCGCTTTATTGCCGGAGCAAAATTTGCTACCACTAAAACTCTATCAGAACAAGTCGTAAATTGCTTAAATTACATTAAAAGTACTCATAAAAGATATTGTAATACCATCATGAGAAGAACTGGCATTAACTATTATTGGAGTGTTGACAATTCGTTAGAAGTTATTGATAAAATAAATACCATGCCGAAAGTTACCTCGGTACATAGCTTCGACTTTTCAACTTTGTATACCAATTTGCCTTTAGATTTAGTATATTCAGAGCTTTGCTTTATTATAGATTTGCACTTTGACAGGTTCGTTAGGAATGGTAATTATTTCATAAATGTTTATACATATTTTAATAATGCATCACTTAGCTCTACTCCCACTAGTTCTGTATATTTTGATAGAACTAAGCTTAAAGATGCCCTTAAATTCCTCCTTTTCAATACTTATGTTAGATTCGGGCCTTACATTTTAAAACAAATATTAGGAATTCCTATGGGTGGAAATGCTAGCCCTTTAATTGCAGACTTATTCTTGCTTGCTTTAGAATTTAAATATATAAAAGACTTAGTTGACAGTAGCAAGAAAAATAAAATCCCAGAAAAATTAGCACTTGCTAAATTGTTAAGTAATAATAGTAGATATATTGATGATATTCTCGTTTGCAATTTGTTAAATTTTAATCAAGTTGCTAAACTTATTTACCCTAATTCTATTCCCCTCACACAATGTAATGTAAATTATAAAGTTGAAAATTTTCTTGATATAAATATAGAGATTGTTAATGAACAGTGCATACTTAAAGTATATCACAAAGTTGATGATTTTAATTTTAACGTAATAAACTTTCCTTTCCCTAGTAGTAATATCGATAGTAAAATCACTTATAATTGTTTTTATTCCCAGTTAATAAGATTTTGTAAAATCTGCACTAAAGTAGATGACTTTTGGGCTAGAGCTAGGTTACTATACAGACTCTTAGTGGACAGAGGTTTTGAGGCAAGTAAATTGTTCCATAAATTTAATCTTTTTAGGGTCAATTATTGTGACTGTATTCTAAAATTTGACATCAATAATTTTAATCAAGCATTTTTAACTTGAAGTTTCTTGTATTTTTGTCTGTATTTATTGTTTATCTTTTTCTTTTTCTATTATTAATATTAATATTGATGATTTTTTAAATTGATTGTTCTTGTTGTTGTTGTTGTTGTTGTTCCCTAAGCTGCCTGGCCGAACAGCCCCGAGTCCCTGAGAAAGGCCATGGCCACGATCGGGCTTTCCCACAGAGCTCTCATTGAGTGTAGATTGTGTTGTTGGCGTAAGTGGTTGTGTGAAATGCAGTCTTCTATGATGTGTTTAATGGTATGGGGTGCTGTGTTACATCCCGGGCAGGTGTCGACAACGGAGTCATCCAGTCTCTTCTGATAGCTCAGGAGAGCTGGATGGTGTCCGCATCTCAGCCTGGCCAGGTGGACTCTGTCCTCGCGAGGAAGGGAGGATTCGGAAGGATGGATTTCGGGAGGTCGTGCATGCAGCTGCGTGTTGTCTGTGAGTGAGTGGATGGATCGGTGAGAGATATGAGTATGGATGTGCTTCTGGAAGTTGGTTCGGGGTGGGCAGGGAGGGAGAGAGGACAATAATTGTGTGTGATACCGTGTGCTGGGTGTTGTTTTGATATTTCTTGGTGATTGTTCTTGTTAAAAGAGTACTCTTTGTTTAAATCTGTTGGTACTTCATATTTTGCAATTATTTGTCTTTATATTATATGTATTCATTGTCGATAGTATCAATTGCTTGCTTTTGCGATTTCCTTAGTTTATTTGTGCGATAAATGTAGGTTATTTGTAGGGTAGTTATTGATAGGGGTCACTTGAGGCATGCTATGCTTCCATTCCTGCCTGGTCTATTTCATATATCGGGAAGACGCCGCGGCTTGGCAAGTACTCTGGCACAACCTCGCTACAACACCTATTGTGCTACACTCCAATTAGCTGCGGAGATGTAGAGACCAACCCCGGCCCTAGTTCAACGTTGAAGAAACCTCACCACCAAACAAGTAAGGCAGACACCGACATTTCAACAGTCCCTAGCAGTAAAATTCGTTATAACAAACTGGGCCAGCAGGCACCCAAGTCTCCCGTCACGCTCCAACTCACAACCAAGACCGCAGGGCAACCGCCAGCACAGTGCCAACACTCTACCTACTCAACATTACCCTCAACTGTATCATCACTACCACAGATATCGGTGACCCAAGTAACACAACATGCAACCAGAACACCCAAACAAGCAGGAAGCTCTAGCAAACACATCGACAATGAAGTAACAGCAACGAACAAGAAAGACAACAAGAGAAACCACCCACCCCCCACAACACGACACCTCTGCACAACAAATCAACCAAACCTACTACAACACAACCCAACACTATCGGCGACCCAGGTAGCTCAACATGCAACCAGAACAGCTAAAAAAGAAGGGATCAGTCGCAACAACATCAACAATAAAGCAACAACAACGGCCAAGAACAAGGACATCAAACAACAAATACAGGTAGGGGTGGGAGGGGGGCAAGGGGGAGCCACAACCTGTCCTCATCTCACGCGCTCACACACCATCAGCCGCTCACGGCGCACAGCTGATCACCACACCGCCAGACGTACGATGAACAGTAACAGGAAAATATGTATAGTGTGCGATATTGGATTCAACAAAGGAGTACAACGTCACAATGTAGTAGATGTAATGAAACAGTACACGATCGATGTACTTACGTTACTAGCAGAAAAGAAGTGGAATGCGATAAATGTAGGGAAGTAGCTATTAAAGGTCCTAAAATCATTTGTGAAATATGTGAATCACTCATAACAAGAAAACAAAGGATCCTAAACTGTGTTAAGTGTAAAACTGTAGCTCACATGAAGTGCATCTCTAAGAAGACCAACAGTGAAGAACGGGAATTCCTATGCAACATATGTGCCTTGCATTCATTACCGAATATTAATGTAAATGAACCAATTAGTATTAACAACTCAGAATCCAGCCAGGACACATTCAAAATCAAAGATGAATACAGAGTGTTCACCAACAAAGGGCTCCATCTTATCCACATTAACGCCAGATCAATGTACCATAAATTGTCAGAAATTAACTTGTTAGCTAATAAGGCCAAAGCTTCAATAATTGCAATCACAGAAACCTGGCTGGATTCAAGTATAAACGATGGTGAAATAAACATTCAAGGTTTCAATATGGTTAGGAATGATCGCAATAGGCATGGGGGAGGAGTATGTCTGTATGTAAAAAACAACCTCACACACACAACTAGGACCGAGCTCCATGTAGAAAATCACGAAGCTCTGTGGATCGATCTACACCTGCCGAGGACAAGACCCATCACAATTGGGGTATGCTATAGGCCACCAAACGACACACAATTCTTGACCAAATTTGAACGAACTTTGTCATCGCTAGACCCTCGGAATGAATCCATTATACTAGGGGATTTTAACCTGTGTTACAAACAACGAAATGATAGGCTTGTACGAGAATATAGGCATATACTGACAATGCACAATCACAAACAACTCATCACAACCCCCACACGTATCTCTGAGAACACTGCCACAATAATAGACCACATAAACTGTAACAGAGAGGACAAAATATCCCAATCAGGGGTTATACCTGTAGACTGGGATAAGTGATCACTTCGTCACATATTGCACACGAAAAACCACAAAAATTACCCTAGAGAATCACAAGGTTATCAAAACAAGGTCACTCAGAAACTACAATAAAGAAACATTTCTGGACATTTTATGGAATACAGACTGGTCTCCAGTGTTTGGAAGTACAAACGTTAATGACGCATGGGTTGGCTTCAGAACCATCATCACAAACATTCTAGACGAAATAGCTCCTCTGAAAGACATACGAATTAAAGCAAGGTCAGACCCATGGATCAACAATGACATACTACACCATCTGGAACACAGAGACAATCTGTTAAAAAGGCTAGCGAAACATAGACAGGATCAAGGTCTGAAACATGAGTTCAACAGGGCCAGGAATAAACTAAGTAGGAAAATAAAATCAGCGAAAACTAATTATTTTCACAATAAGGCAGAGGAATATCAGAATAACCCAAAGAAACTATGGAGGCACCTAAAACAACAGGCTACAGCAACAAGACAAGGGATTCGTCTAACACTAATATTGCTCTCACCATTAATGATCAGGTTTGCCACGATAAACGACAAATTTCAACCTACTTCAACTCCTTCTTCACCTCCATAGCAAACACACTTGCACAGAACCTACCTCAACCTCTCAATAAATACACGACAACAACGGCCACCTTTCGAAATTTCTACAGAGATAAAGACATACACCCGAACACATTTGGATTGCCAAATATTACACCAAAATACACTTTTGACGAGCTGTCTAACCTAAATGTACATAAAAGCACAGGACCAGACAAAATTCCTGCCAAATTTCTACGAGATGGAGCCATTGGTATAGCAGGCCCCCTAACCCACATCATCAACTTGTCAATTAACACCAACACTGTACCTGCTGAACTGAAGGAAGCTATTGTAACCCCTCTATTCAAGAAAGGAAATAAACTAGAAGTTGGTAACTACAGACCAGTTAGCATATTATGTATTGTATCTAAAATCCTTGAAAGAGCAGTATACACCCAAATTGGACACTACCTCAAACAAAATGATCTATTCTATAAGTTTCAATCAGGTTTCAGATGCATGTACTCGACAGACTCCTGTCTCATCCACTTAACGGATCACATTCGTAAAGAAATGTCTAAAGGTAACTACACCGGTATGGTTCTTCTTGATCTACAAAAAGCGTTTGACACAGTAGACCATGATATCCTATGTAATAAACTACAAGCTATGGGCATAGGGTCTGTGAACTGGTTTAAATCTTATCTTAGTGGTAGAACCCAAAGAGTCAAAATTGATGATAATATATCTGATCCTATGCCAATTAACTGTGGGGTCCCGCAGGGAAGCATCCTTGGTCCCTTACTCTTTCTCTGTTATGTGAACGACATGGAACTGAGCGTCTCATGTAAATTATTACTGTATGCAGACGACAGCGTGCTCCTGGTTTCAGGAAAAGACCCAATAAGTATTGCCGCTTCACTTTCCAAAGAACTAGAATCATGTAGTGAATGGCTAGTGGACAATAGACTATCTCTTCACCTGGGCAAGACGGAAGCCATCTTATGTGGAACAAAACGCAAACTGAAAGACATTGTGGGCTTCTCGGTCAACTGTAATGATATTCCTATAACAACAGTGTCACAAGTTAAATATCTCGGACTAAAACTGGACGCGAGTTTGTCAGGTGAAATTTTTTTGGAATCTATCCTGAGTAAGTGTAGAGCACGTATAAAATACCTGTATAAACAGGTGGGATGCTTGCCCGCGGCGACCAAAAAGACCCTCTGCCAAGCGCTTGTTCAATGTCATTTTGACTATTCTGTGTCATCCTGGTACTCTGCATCATCTAAATCAGCACAGCACAAACTTCAGGTCACTCAAAATAAAATGGTTAGGTTCATGCTGAACCTAGGACCCAGATCACATGTTGGCCAGGAACAACTTCAGTCACTAGGTATGCTCAATGTCTCTGACAGGGCCAAACAAATCAGGCTCACTAATGCCTTCAAAATTTTTTATGACAGAGCTCCAGAGTATCTAAAGAATGATTTTGTTAAAGCAAATGAGAGGAGTGGACATAATACAAGAAACAGGATGTTTAATTTTAAGGTCCCGAGAATCCAAGGACAGGGTAAGCAAACATTCTTCTTCACCGCCATCAAAGACTGGAACGACCTACCCCAGTCAGTCCGTGAAAAGAGAACACTGTATTCTTTCAGACGTAGCCTGAAGGAACACCTGAACCGGACAGCTGCGAGAAGGGAGCACCAAGTTTATGTCTACTACTAAATGCGACATAAGAGATAGACAAACCAAACTGAAATGATTACTGATTACGGATTACTGATATTTACTATAGGATGTAAGGTATCTTAAAATAACCCCCTAGAAATACTTTCTCTAAAGTATCTATTTCTTTATCCTCCCCATTTTCCCCAGCTAACCTAATCCCACAAGGACCCCAATGGAAATACGCCTAACGGCCTTATTGGGCTATCCTTAGTTGGAATTATGCAAGGCTGGTACATGTCATATTTGTAACATACTACTATGTGGTACCAACTCTGTAAATTGCTAACTGAATAAATATTATTATTATTATTATTATTATTATTATTATGCTTACAGGTACCTACCCGATAGCACTATCGTTAGTGAGTGCTGTACTGTATTTTATATATTATTTTGTAATAGTATAGATATCTTATCAATATTTGTATGTTGTACAGTACTATTGTTAATGTCTTGTCATGTTGCAAATTTGATTTTAAATAATATTTTGACATTTAACATGTAGTTTCTTTATTCATGCAGAGTTTAGTATAATTTACCAGAACGTCCCGGACTTCCCAAACTTGACTAATTCCTTTAACGTGACGATAGTGCGTTGTTATATGTGCGATTAGTTTGCTTGGGAAACAGATTAACTTGCTCATGTAGTAATGTACACCCTATGTGGTGGATTGTGTTCTTTTATTTAATAATTTTCATTTTAGTAAGCGTTGTTTCCACATAGCGATTTTGATAATTTAATTTGACTTTATATTGTCCTTGTCCCAATTTTGGTTTGTTTAGTTTGCAAGTTTTACATTTTAATAAACATTTCTGGAATATTTTGCGCCGGTAACCAAAATACTTAAAATGTTGATCTCGTAAGCTGTCAGACCAGAAATGAGCATAAATGTTGAGGGAAAAAGCGCTTGTGTGATACCGGCTTTAACCCATCAGACCCGGATGAGCGCTCAGGCCATTAGCTATTGCCACTGTGAGACCCGGATGGCCTCTGAGGTGCCTACGAGTTAATCTAAGGCTTAAAACCACTTAAAACTGCACTACAGAAAGTTTTGTTGTCTTGGCGGGTCGTCCGTATAACCAACAACAACAACACACAGCCAGCCAGTCTGTCATGTGACTCCTGCTTGCAAGCAAGCCTTACGAAAGCTTCTATACTGTCTGAACCTGAGTCCCAAACGATGCATGAAAGCAGACGAGTGACTTAGGAATGGTAACAATGGTGAAATATATCAGTAATCAATTATCAATATAATCAATATTATTACATAATCCATAATAAATAATCCATAATCAATATTATTACATAATCCATAATAAATAATCCATAATCAATATTATTACATAATCCATAATAAATAATCCATAATCAATATTATTACATAATACATAATAAATAATCCATAATCAATATTATTACATAATCCATAATAAATAATCCATAATCAATATTATTACATAATACATAATAAATAATCCATAATCAATAATCGATACTAAATTGTTGAACGAATATAAAGACCAAAGACTGTAACCGTGGTCGGCAGAGCGGCGCCACCGCATTCGGACGAAGCTCTGAATTCCTGCATAACTCTCGGTCTTATTTCTAACCTCACCTGGTGATGGGCTGGTCTATCAGAATGAGAGTTGAGCGTTCTCTGCCATACCCATAGCTTACTCTGACTGTTCCTTTTACTTATATATTTTCTAGATCTCAAGTGACGGCGTCTTTTCCGTGGATTGACCTCCCTACTGCCAACCCTGGCAGATTGGGAGCCAAAGCGTCACATTTTTCCTTTGCCCCTCAACTTTCCCTTTATAATTGCTGAGGGGCACAGGGCCTTGGGTGGGGCTTTTGTTTCCCGGGCGTTTCCGCACCCTCCTCAGCTCCCCGCCTTTGAGTGGCTTCGGTCACCTGGGCATTATTAGTGGTAAGCTGGGAGGGTTCTGTGGGGGCGCTCGGTTATGGCCTTGGCCTTGCTCGGGACCTTGGGGCTGCTCGGCCAGACAGCCTGAGGAACAGCAACAACAACAACAACAACCTCACACAATGTAGAGTGGTCTAGTCTTCACCCATCGCACAGCACCGCCCATATTTGCCTGTGTCTGTGCCTATGTTGGTGGTGTAATGGTCTAGATGCTTATGTTCTGGGTGTGGTGTCCCGAGTTTGAATCCCGGGAGGACCATATGCTTTCATTAGTTTATTCAAGAGCATTGGGGTTTGTAATTGATGATTAATGTTAAGAACGGGGTGTTACTTAATGCATAAAAACTTGGTTAAGCCATTTATTTGCAGAGATATGAGTATCGGTAAATGCCGAAAATCGGGAGTAAACACCGAATGCTAGGATTTCGTCCACCATACTGAGCTATATACAGTATATTCATCATAAAAACTGAACCCCTTAGTCTAGAGACTTCTACTTTTCACAAAACGCAAGACAACAATGACAACTGTCGCTGGATATATATATATAAGCAACTGTAGGTTAGGCCAGCTTTTGGCTTATTAAAAAGCGCACCAAAATCCTGAGAATTCGTTATTTTACCCGGGTTCAGGGTTGGTACGAAGGTTAAAGGGGCCGCAGTTCGAGGGTTAACCCATGGACTACGAATAAATGTGCAAAAAAAAAGAAAAAAGGTCAAGTTGAGGGAGGAGTTGAGGATGTGTTTTTTAGGGTGGCCGTTTTGGTTGTGGCTGTTTTGAGTGTGTATTTGTTTTTGGTGTAGCCGTTTTTTTTAGTGTGGCCGTTTTGGTTGTGCCGTTGTGGTAATTTTATAGTGTGACTGTTTTGACTTTTGAGTGTAGCCGTTTTTTAGGTTGTGAGCTTGTGGATGTTGTTTAGGTTGTGGGCTTGTGGATGTTTTTTAGGTTGTGGGCTTGTGGATGTTTTTTAGGTTGTGGGCTTGTGGATGTTGTTTAGGTTGTGGGCTTGTGGATGTTTTTTAGGTTGTGGGCTTGTGGATGTTGTTTAGGTTGTGGGCTTGTGGATGTTTTAGGTTGGCTTGTGGATGTTTTTAGGTTGTGGGCTTGTGGATGTTGTTTAGGTTGTGGGCTTGTGGATGTTGTTTAGGTTGTGGGCTTGTGGATGTTGTTTAGGTTGTGGGCTTGTGGATGTTGTTTAGGTTGTGGGCTTGTGGATGTTTTTTAGGTTGTGGCTTGTGGATGTGTTTAGGTTGTGGGCTTGTGGATGTTGTTTAGGTTGTGGGCTTGTGGATGTTGTTTAGGTTGTGGGCTTGTGGATGTTTTTTAGGTTGTGGGCTTGTGGATGTTGTTAGGTTGTGGGCTTGTGGATTTTTTAGGTTGTGGGCTTGTGGATGTTGTTTAGGTTGTGGCTTGTGGATGTTTAGGTTGTGGGCTTGTGGATGTTTAGGTTGTGGGCTTGTGGATGTTGTTTAGGTTGTGGGCTTGTGGATGTTGTTTAGGTTGTGGGCTTGTGGATGTTTTTAGGTTGTGGGCTTGTGGATGTTGTTTAGGTTGTGGCTTGTGGATGTTTTTTAGGTTGTGGGCTTGTGGATGTTGTTTAGGTTGTGGGCTTGTGGATGTTGTTTAGGTTGTGGGCTTGTGGATGTTGTTTAGGTTGTGGGCTTGTGGATGTTTAGGTTGTGGGCTTGTGGATGTTGTTTAGGTTGTGGGCTTGTGGATGTTGTTTAGGTTGTGGGCTTGTGGATGTTGTTTAGGTTGTGGGCTTGTGGATGTTGTTTAGGTTGTGGGCTTGTGGATGTTGTTTAGGTTGTGGGCTTGTGGATGTTTTTTAGGTAGTGGGCTTGTGGATGTTGTTTAGGTTCTGCGCTTGTGGATGTTGTTTAGGTTGTGGGCTTGTGGATGTTGTTTAGGTTGTGGGCTTGTGGATGTTTTTTAGGTAGTGGGCTTGTGGATGTTGTTTAGGTTGTGGGCTTGTGGATGTTTTTTAGGTTGTGGGCTTGTGGATGTTGTTTAGGTTGTGAGCTTGTGGATGTTTTTTAGGTTGTGGGCTTGTGGATGTTGTTTAGGTTGTGGGCTTGTGGATGTGTTTTAGGTTGTGGGCTTGTGGATGTTGTTTAGGTTGTGGGCTTGTGGATGTTTTTTAGGTTGTGGGCTTGTGGATGTTGTTTAGGTTGTGGGCTTGTGGATGTTTTTTAGGTTGTGGGCTTGTGGATGTTGTTTAGGTTGTGGGCTTGTGGATGTTGTTTAGGTTGTGGGCTTGTGGATGTTGTTTAGGTTGTGGGCTTGTGGATGTTGTTTAGGTTGTGGGCTTGTGGATGTTGTTTAGGTTGTGGGCTTGTGGATGTTTTTTAGTGTGACCTTTTTTTAGTTGGGACTGTTTATGGTTGTGGCTGTTTTTAAGTGGCCATTTTTTAGTGGCCATATTGGTTATGGGCGCTTTTGGTTGCAGCTGTTGTGGTTGTGGCCATTTAGGAATGTAGCCATTATGGTTGTAGCCGTTTTATAGTGTGACCATTTTGACATGAAAACAGAAGTTATACTGTACCGATTGGGGTATCCTGGCGGAGGGAGAGGCGTCGGGCGATGAGGGCGGCGACACACTCCTGCGCGCTGAAAATTGAGAGAGAGAGAGAGAGAGAGACGTCGATAATGGAAACACATTGGATGAGCCTTCTATTTTGATGCTGGCTATAGTCCACTAACCTCTATAAAGCCGCTGTCACACGAGCACTTTTTCCGTCAATTTTCCATGAGCAAGTTTTTCTCGTATTATTTCGGGACTTTTTCGCACTGGTATCGGTAACTAGACTGAAGGTAGATTATGTTAGCCGGCTGAATTCTGATAAAGTTTAATTTGCTAAGCTTCCTGACCACAATTGCCCGTAAAAATTGCTCGAAAAAGGGCTTGTGTGACTAAGGCTTAACTCAAAAATGACTAGAGTAATCCAGCTTATGAGTCTACCAGTCAGGAAGAGTCGGACAGAGAACAGGTGTGGAAAATTACAGCCTATTTGCTCAAGCCCATTTTGAGTTACAGAGGTTAGGAGGGGTCATGATTTCTGGCTTGTTGGTGGTGTAATGGTTTAGATGCTTATGTTCTGGGTGTGGTGTCCCGAGTTTGAATCTTGGGAGGACCATATGCTTTCATTAATTTATTCAAGTGCATTGGGGTTGGTAATGGAGGATTAATGTTAGGAACGGGGTGTTCCTTAATTACTTATAACCAATGGCCTATAGTAATCGAGGATTAATGTTAGGAACGGGGTGTTCCTTAATTACTTATAACCAATGGCCTATAGTAATGTTAGGAACGGGGTGTTCCTTAATTAATTATAACCAATGGCCTATAGTAATGTTAGGAACGGGGTGTTCCTTAATTACTTATAACCAATGGCCTATAGTAATGGAGGATTAATGTTAGGAACAGGGGTTCCTTAATTACTTATAACCAATGGCCTATAGTAATGGAGGATTAATGTTAGGAACGGGGTGTTCCTTAATTACTTATAACCAATGGCCTATAGTAATGGAGGATTAATGTTAGGAACAGGGGTGTTCCTTAATTACTTATAACCAATGGCCTATAGTAATTATAACCAATGGCCTATAGTAATTATAACCAATGGCCTATAGTAATTATAACCAATGGCCTATAGTAATTATAACCAATGGCCTATAGTACAGTAATTATAACCAATGGCCTATAGTACAGTAATTATAACCAATGGCCTATAGTAATGGAGGATTTTATGCAGTTTAGTAATAATCTCTGGGAATCAAAGGTAAATCATTATCTTGTTTAACCCTTTGCCCACTGAATATTGAGAGACGCCAATTATGGAAACACATTGGATAAGCCTTCTATTTTTATTCTGGCTTGCAACGGACAATTTTATGCAGCTTAACCCCTTCTGTACCGGCTATGTCTATCATTTTATTCTAGCTAGTATTTGATTCACTTTAAAAATGGCCTCCAGCAAGTAACAGGCTTGGAACTATCTCACTTAACTCTTTTTACTATCTCAGATCCTTCTTAAACTACACAAGTCGTCTAAATAGAGCAGGAATAAAATAAATATGACGTCGCCGGTACAGAAGGGGACAAATAAGAATCTCTGAGAATCAAAGGTGATAAATGATCTTGTTTAACCCTTTGTCTCTCATATGTCCTTCTCAAAACTAAATGAAATTGTCTAATGTATGTATGTATGTATGTATGTATGTATGTATGTATGTACTCAGGCCCATTCCCCCTTTTTTTCTTTTATTTTTTTTTCTGGGGGTGGCCGACTCGAGACAGAGCCCGAATAGGGATAACATAACAATGAACACACAAAAACAAAATATAAATTCACACACATCTAGGTCATCCAGAAGACCCAGAGACCAGGGTCACCAAGGTCACTAAGGTCCCTCCAGCACTCCCCGACCGTCCGGAGAGGTTCCGGTCTCGGCAGGCAGATATGCAGCGAAGCCGAAACCACAAGCCACACTTCCAGGCGCACCCTTCATATACAGTACAGTATACCGGCTCCCCGGGCCAGGCGCCTGATGGACTATTATCTAGTCCAACTGGTGCCCGACCTCCTCTCCCAAACAGCCGCGATTTAACTCATCTATTTACTACCATTCTCCATTCATTCCTAATAATTACCACTTCCCTTGCCTGATCTATAGTAATTCAGTCATTCCACAATCTTCCAACGCTTGTTCTACACATTCTCTCCATCTCAATGGAGGTCTTCCTATCCCTCTATCTCCCCTTGTATCTGATTCACATATTCTCTTTGTAAGCCTTTCATCTTCCATTCGCTCAACATGTCCATACCAGCTCAGCACCCATCTGTCCACTCTGGCTGACAAAGGTTCCTGCTGCCCCACTCTCCTTAAAGCCGGTATCACACGGGCGTTTTTTCACTCAACATTTATCCTCAACACTGGTGTGGCAGCTTATGAGGTCAACATTTATGCTATTTCGGTCACCTAAATTCATCTACCATCAGTCTAGTTTCTGATACCAGTGTAAAATATTCCAGAAATGTTGCCAGAAAAATGTTGATCATCGAATGTCGACTATAAAAGTTCTCGTGTGATACCGACTTAAGTAGCTCTTCATTCCTCAATCTGTCTCTACACATACTCCTCAAGCAGCTCATCTCCATCACATCCAACTGTCTTCTCTCTTGTGTCTTCAGTATGTATTCATATCATCATCAACTTACCAATTGACCACTTGTGAGTTTTGGTCTATAAAGAAGTTGGAGTTGTGACCATCAATATTTAGCTGAATTATCAGGTAAAATACAGTCATAATACATATATAAATACATAAAACTAAATACAGTCATAATACATATATAAATACATAAAACTAAATACAGTCATAATACATATATAAATACATAAAACTAAATTGTGGATCACATACATGCTTTCATTAATTTCATTGGAGGTGTTTGGTGTTGTGGTTAAATTAATAAAATATAGATTATCAGTAGGTTCAGGGATATTTCGTAGCGAGGCCGGTCTATATGATCTGTGCCCCATGAATAGTCTTTCCTCTCACTTAAACATTAGGCTACCATAGTGCGGTTGGGAATATGAACATGATTAGATTGATATCCAGTTTTCGAGAATGGATAATAAGTCGTAGGCGTCTGCATAAACCTTTAACCATCTTGGTCCTGATGTGGCGGCGTCTACGCCGTGGGGCCACCTCCCGAGGCTGCCAACCGCGGATGGCTGCCGACCCTCCACAGCCGAAGACAAAATCAACGACCAGTGGAGGAAAACCGGATGCCGGCCGCGGGGAGCAGTTTCGGGAGCCAAACCGTCACAACCATCCCCTGCCCCCTCCCTGGGGGCACGGGTCCTTGGAGCGGCTTCGGTCGCGCCGGGAATTTCCACACCTCTCACCACACACCCACATCACACAGTTTTTCCTACACCGAGAAATGACTCTCCGGCTGTCATTTCTCGAAGACTTCTTCTAGCCGGAGACATTGAGAGCAACCCAGGACCCACGTTCACATACATATGTCCAACTTGCTCAAAACCATCACTTCGAGTCGCCATACTAAGGGTTCAGTTCTCTGCAATTCATGTGGGAACTGGACCCACTTCACCTGCACAACACTTGCCTCCAAGAAACACTACACAAACACCTGGACCTGTTCCTCATGGCCTCCCTCTCCCAGTCAAATCCCGCCTAAAACCCGTCCACCCTCCTCCCCAACCCACCTAACCTTCCCATCATCCACTCCCCCCCCTAAAACCCGTCCTCCCTCTCTAACCCACCTAATCTTCCCATACCATCCACATCCTCAACTCAACACACCACACCCCATCCTAATCCATTCCAACCCCCATCTCCTGCTCCCCAATCCCCACCCCCCACCCATCCCAACCCCCAGCCCCTCCCTCACCCCACCCCCCCCATCACCCCCACCCCACCCCATCCTCGTGCAGCAGCACCCAACGTACATCGTGCACATAACATTAACATTCTTCAACTGAACATAGATGGCATCAACACAAAGAAACACGAACTCTCACACTTCATCAAACAACACAACATACACATTGCCATCTTACAAGAAACAAAACTCCGCACAACACAAAAAACACCCACATTTCATAATTTCACCACCATCAGACAAGACCGGGCTGTCGGCGGGGGCGGTGGACTCATCACCCTGGTACACAAAGAAATATCATACATAGTAACCAGTGTACAAACCAAATCACTCCTCCCCCCAAATGATAACACAACAGAAATACAGTCAATTAAAATACGCACTGGCAACAACTCCAACATAACCATCATAAACACATACATCCCTCCCCAAACATCCCCTACAGTACCAAATGAATACAGACCACACTTACAACACATCACAAACACCCCACACACCCCACACATCATCCTGGGTGGTGACTTCAACGCCAAGACGTCGGCCTGGTTTGTCGACAACCCCGACACAGACAGAGGGCTGGTACTACAAAACCAAACCGATAACCTCATCATCCTTAACGACATCCATCAACATACCCATATTCCTCACCAAGCCCTCTATAACCCATCATCTCCAGACATCACCTTTTGCTCCCCAGAACTCGCCCCCACAACATCCTGGAGGGTGGTCAGAACCTTAGGCTCTGACCACCTCCCGATCATTATCACCACCAAAACCAGACTCACCCCAGCTAGCCACAAACACACATACACCAATTATAAAAGAGCTAACTGGGAAGCATTCACAAATGAGACAGAACAACACTTCACAACTCTAAACAGTACACCCATCACTAACATCAACAATGCTGTACACATACTCAATAAAACTATCCAAAACGCTGACAAGAAACACATTCCAAGAGGTAACAGAAAAAGACACAACCCCAACTTCACACCAGAAATTCAAAACCTCATCAGACAACGCGACATACTGAAACACTCCCCAGCACCCCACACACAAGACATCACACAACAAATTCAAGCACTCAACACCCAAACTAACAACAAAATACAAGAACAACAAAAACTAAATTGGAATAACTTCCTACAAACACTTGATCACAAAACAAACCCCAAAAAACTATACAAAACACTAAACAGCATCACACTTTCCAACAGCAACACAACACAATCACATGCTGCAATCACAACAACAGACTCTACTCCTTCATGTAAACAACAAGAAAAACACTCTCATCAATCACTTTTCACATGTCAGCCACCTAAAACCTCACAAAGACGACCGACGTGTCATCCGACGTAAGAGACAATTCCCCACAGACCCTGACTATACCCCTTTCACCAATCACCAGACAAAGCATATCATCAACAATCTCAAGCACTCACCCGCCTGTGGCCTAGACAACATAAGCAACATACACCTCAGACACCTGGGACCACAAGGCATACAAGCACTCACTAACATATCAAACTACAGCTATTCACACAACACAATACCAGACATTTGGAAGCATGGTATCATCATCACTTTCCCCAAAACCCAACAAAGACCCCACGCTACCCTCCTCGCACCGCCCCATCACACTCCTTTGCTCCCCCTCCAAAGTCATGGAACGCCTAGTATTACAACTAATTACACCTGACCTACCCCTAGCTCCAACACAACATGGCTTTAGGCCACTGCACTCCACAAACACTCTTCTCACAGACCTTACACAAAGAGCTTTCGACGGCATCAATTCAGCTAGACCAACCACACAGATCACTATTAGCCACACTCGACATTAGTAAAGCCTTCGATGCCATCCCCCGCCACAACCTAACAAACAAAATCTACAACACAAACATGCACAACAACACAAACGGGGGCCTGGCCAACTTCCTAGCAGGCAGATGTGCACACGTATCTTTTGCCGGTCAGTCATCTAAAATCAGAAACTTTCCAAACGGAGTCCCCACAAGGATCCGTCCTATCGCCCGCACTCTTCAATCTGTACATGCACGATATAACTACACCCAATACGCCCCAAATAAACTTAGCCTCCTATGCAGATGACATAACACTCACATGCACACACCATGACCCAAAAAGAGCAACAGATCTCCTTCAACCCTATCTCAACACACTACATGGCTGGTGCACTACAAACAGACTTAATCTAGCCCCAGCCAAATCCACCGCAACCCTGCTCACAAGTTGGACAGGAGAACACGAATACATCCCTCAACTCACCATAAACAACACACCCCTAACACATACACACACACCCAAAATCCTAGGAGTAACATATGATACTCATATGACATTCAAACAGCACACCACAAACATTAAAAAGAAACTGACACCCAGACTTAATGCCCTCAGGTCACTTGCTCACACAAAATTTGGACACAACAAAGAAACTACCACCACAGTATATAAACAATACATAAGATCAGTGATGGAATACGCAAGCCCAGCCTGGGCTTCTAACCTAGCTGAAACACATCATAAGACCTTACAGACTATTCAAAACAAAGCCCTGAAGATCATTACAGGCTGCACAGCTACTGCACCCACAGATCACCTACATCAAGAAACCAAAATCCTCAAAGTCAAAGACCATCTGGACATGAGAGGCACTCAATTCCTGGCAGCAGCCTCCACGAACCAAGACCACCCACTAAACTACATGGCAACACACCCACAGACACCAAGAAATATCAAAACAACACCCAGCACACGGTATCACACACAATTATTGTCCTCTCTCCCTCCCTGCCCACCCCGAACCAACATCCAGAAGCACATCCATACTCATATCTCTCACCGATCCATCCACTCACTCACAGACAACACACAGCTGCATGCACGACCTCCCGAAATCCATCCTTCCGAATCCTCCCTTCCTCGCGAGGACAGAGTCCACCTGGCCAGGCTGAGATGCGGACACCATCCAGCTCTCCTGAGCTATCAGAAGAGACTGGATGACTCCGTTGTCGACGCCTGCCCGGGATGTAACACAGCACCCCATACCATTAAACACATCATAGAAGACTGCATTTCACACAACCACTTACGCCAACAACACAATCTACACTCAATGAGAGCTCTGTGGGAAAGCCCGATCGTGGCCATGGCCTTTCTCAGGGACTCGGGGCTGTTCGGCCAGGCAGCTTAGGGAACAACAACAACAACAACAACCATCTTGGTGGTGTAATGTTTAAGGTGTCTAAGGATCTGTGTGTGATAACCCGGGTTAGAATCCTGGTGGATCACATACATGCTTTCATTAATTTCATTGGGGGTGTTTGGTGTTGTGGTGAAATTAATAAAGAATAGTTTATCATACTTTTAATCCATGACAAACCCACATTATTGCATTTCTCTTTAATATTGATGTTCACGGCTCCAACTTCCTTATAGAACGAAACTCGCAAGTGGTCAATTGACTTACAAATAAACCTAATTAATGAAATCAATGAAACTAATGAATACATGTGGTACTCCATGGATTCCAACCTAGGATACTCGCACCAAAATTCCGCGCACTAACCATTACGCTATCAACACATGAATACAACATTTTTTGGACGTACCTTTAGCCCTGTATGTATCTTGGTTGTATCCATTCGGCCCCAATCAGCCTACTGTTTTAAGACATTTATCACCATCCAGGTGCATTTTATGGAGAAATCCGGCTTTGTCGGAGACATTTTTCTATCGAAAAATTTACAAATTTAGCCAGCTGTCTAACTCATTATCCAAAATACAGGTATAAATTGACAGCTGGATGGGGATAAACATCTTAAAACAGTAGGCTTAATGGGGCCAAATGGATACAACCCAGAGAGAGAAAAAAAAACAATAAATGTTTGTACGTACCTTTAGTCTTGGAGGTGCGCTTGGGTTGGGGTTTATAATCGGACTGGAGTACATCGTCCATTAAGTGGTAGTAGCGCCAAGAGTCCCGGTTTCTGCCAGTCTCCAGGCACCGAGCTTTCTTCTTTATGTATCTGTAAGAGCACAATAATAATAATAATAATAGTAATAATAATAATAATAATAATAATAATGTAAAACTTGCAAAATAAACATATACGTATATGAACACAGTAAGAAGACAAAATAATTAATCAAAATAATAATAATAATAATATAAACAATAATAATAATAATGATAAAAGTATAAACAATTACTACAGTACTACTACTACTAATAATAGGCTAATCTATCTATCGTCAGACGTTGTGATCCCCGAATGGGTGGCCACGAATGAAACGCCCCCATGCACCTCTGTCCCCAGTCAGTCAATGCCCTCCTCCCAACCAGCACCGCCTTCATCCATATACTTCCTCACTCCATCCTTCCACCTCTCCCTCTCTGTCCTTCCACCTCAATCTCGTACACCCTCTTAGTCATTCTCTCGCTTTCCATACGTTCCATATGGCCAAACCATCTCAAGTTGTTTCTTTTCACACTTTCCAGCACATCTACCTCCACACCACACCTCCTTCTTACTTCCTCATTCATCTGTCTATCCCTCCATGTAACTCCGCACGCTCTTCTCAAGTAACTCATTTCCACCCCTCTCACTCTTGGTCTGAGTCTCTTCCTGAACGTCCATGCTTCGCTTCGGCACTAGAGGTTATAATAAATGCGAGAGATACGAGGTTCGGGCACATAAAGGTTGTAAACAGCTGGTCTTTTCTCGAACGTCCATGCTTCGCTTCCGTAAGTTAGTGTCGGGATTACCACACTGTCATGCAAGGACTTCTTCACTTCCACAATAATAATAATAATAACAATAATAATAATTATTAGGATAAAAGTAAGGATTGGGAAGAATGAGGTGAAAGAAGCAGTGAGACAAATGAGATGTGATAGTAGATTGGTTGGTGAGACTATTCAATGTGTGCTTTGTTGTGTCAATGGTACCACTAGACTGAAGGAGTGCATGTATTGTGCCGTTGTACAAGGGGAAGGGAGATCGGCAGGAGTGTTTAAGTTATAGAGGTATTAGTTATTATCAGTGGTTGGAAAGCTGTATGGCAGGGTGTTGATAAGAGAGGATAATAAAGGGTACAGAAGGTGCAATAGGAGAAGAGCAGTGCGGTATTAGGAGGGGAAGAGGGTGTGTGGATCAGATTTTTGCAGTAAGACAGCTATGTAAGAATATTTTAGAGGCATAAGGAGATATTATAATATAAAACTTGCAAAATAAACAAACCAAAACTTAGACGAACACAGTAAAAAGACAAAAGAACATATAAAAATCGCTATGTGGAAACAACGCTTTAGTAAAATTAACAGAATCCACCACATAGGGTGTACATTACTACATGAGCAAGTTAATCTGTTTCCCAAGCAAATTAATCGCACATCCTGTATACTGTAACAACGCACTATTGTCACGTTCAAGGAATTAGTCAATTTGGGGCTTTTATGGATTTGGAAAAAGCGTATGATCGTGTGGATCGAGAAGCAATGTGGAAGGTGCTAAGGATTTATGAAATTGGAGGAAATTTGTTAAGAGCTGTCAAGAGTTTTAATGAAGAGAGCAGAGCGTGTGTTAGAGTATGAAATAATGAGTTGAGTGAATGGTTTGAGGTAAATGTAGGTTTGCGACAGGGTTGTGTAATGTCACCATGGTTGTTTAACCCATTGAGACCCAGCGTCGCACGTGATGCGTCGGCAGTTTTTGATCACCAACTCCCAGCGACGCATCACGTGCGTCCGGCATATTAAAATCAGTTACGTGGCTCGTAAGGTAGGAAATGGCGGGAGAATAGGAGGGGGAGGTACCGTAGTGTGTGGGCGAGCCGGGCCGGTAGGTGTGAGCGGGCCAAGACAGCCGCGCGGCCGGTGGTGGTGGGATTAGTGGGGATACTTTACACCCTTAGTTCACCGCCACTTTGAACCTTCATTACTCCGGTCGTATGGGAGCTAGAGGCTTGAGATTTATGTGAGACACTCCTTAGGATGTATGCCGTACAATGCCATACTCAGTTTTCACCCTAGTGCTCCCGGCCGGGTGGTCATGCGGGGGAGACGAACTTTCGACCCCCCCCCCCCCCCCAAATGACCGAGGTGAGTTTTTTTTTATTTTTTTCTTCATTTCTCACCATTCCCTTCCATTTTGGCTCAATACATTTTTTTGAGGCTCCCCCCCCCCCCCAAAAAAAAAAATATCCGAGGTGATTTTTTTTTTTTTTTATCATTTCTCACCCTTGTCTTCCATTTTAGCAAACAAAAACAAAAAGTGAAAATGGCTTGGGACTGGGGTGAACAAAATATTATAACTAGCCGGGGCTCAGAGGGTTAATGTATATATGGGTGGTGTGGTGAAGGAGGTGAAAATGAGATAACTATGGGTAGAGGATTGGGTTTAGTAGGAAAATATGGTAGATATTGGGAGTTGAACCAGTTGCTGTTTGCTGATGACACAGCGTTGGTGGCAGATTCTGAGGAGAAACTGCAGCGAGTAGTTAAAGAGTTTGGTGTGGTATGTGGGAGGAGGAACCTGAGGGTGAACGTAAATAAAAGTAAAGTGACGGTGTATAATAGAGATGCTCTTAGAGTGTATGTAGATGTGCAGCTGGATGGGGAAATACTGGAACAAGTGGAGTGTTTTGAATATCTAGGAGTAGTGACTATAAGCAAGGACGCAGGTTTGGAAATGGAGGTAAAACAGAGAGTATGTGGAGGAAGGAAAGTTTTCGGAGCAATGGGAAGTATGTGGAAGATCAGATATCTCTGAATGAAAGCTAAAAGTGCTAATGTTAATGTTGAGCGAATGGAAGGGCTAAGAGTTTATATAAATATAACCAAGGTTTTACACAGTAGATTAGAGCTAGGAAAGGTAAAAAAAAAAGTGGTGCATACCCATGCACAGTATGCAGGAAAGGGGTGGGCGCGAACTCGATACACTGTAGCGTCTGCCGCAGCCGAGTACATCACGGGAAGAAGCGCTGCACTAGAATATTGGGACCTCTACCAAGAAAGAAGTCCAAAATTGACAAATGTGTATGCGTAGTCTGCAAAGGGGAGCTTGTATTTGTGTTTTTTGTTTGTTTGTGTTCTTTGTTTTTCTGTTGTGTTGTGTTGTCTCTGTCTCTTAAACTGCACAAAATCGTCTCATTATAGCAAGAATCAAATAATTAAAAAGACGTCGCCGGTAACGTGTATGGTGTACAGTGTACTGGTTTGAGTGTTAAAGATCCGTATGTGGTAACCCAGGTTGGAATCCCGGTGGATCACATGCTTTCATTATTTCTTTGGGAGGTGTTTGGTGTTGGGAGTGAGATTAATAAATGAGATTATTACCTCTGTTTCATGGACCTCCACTTATCGTTGCACTCTTGGCCGGTGTAGAGGTAGGAGCTGTCCATTTCTCTGAGTCGGTCGGCTATCATGCCCCACACCTCCCCCTTCCGGTGGAACTTGGTGGTGTGTAGCAGGGTGTGGTGCTCTCCGTAGGCTTGGATCAGGTGTACCGCCGCCTCGTAGCTCCAGGCCGTGTGCACTGCCGGAGGAGAGAGAGAGAGATTAACCCCTTGAGCATGATGACTTGTCTTTCACAAGTATGACTATAGATCAGGCAAGGGAAGTGGTAATAAACAGGAATGAATGGAGAATGCTTGTGAATAGATGAGTGAACACGTGGTCATTTGGGGGAAGGGGTCGGGCGCAAGTTGGACTAGATAATAGTCCATCAGGCTCCTGGCCGGGAAAACGGTTTATATGAAGGGTGCGCCTGGAAGTGTGGTGGGCAGGCTTGTGGTTTCGCTCTGCTGCATGTCTGCCTGCCGAGATCGGAACCTCTCCAGGTGGTCGGGGGCCAGGGAAATGCTGGAGGAACCTTGGTGACCCTGGTTTTTGGGTCTTCTGGATGACCTAGATGTGTGCGAATTTGTGTTTTTGTGTGTTCATTGTTTTCTATTGTGTTGTTTCTATTCGGACTCTGTCTTGAGTCCCCCCCACACATAAAAAAAAAGGAAAAGCGGGGAATGGGCCTCAGTGTATATATATATATATATATATATATATATATATATATATATTGTTACGTATCTTGATCCTCAAGTGGTTAACTTGATGAATCTAGATAGCACAGAGATAATATTAAGGTATCAGTCAGCTGAAGGCAAAACAAAAGTAAAATCTAATAAAATAATTTCCTGTTGTTGCTTCCTTTCCTTTTGGATCTTAGGACTTGGTATCCTTTATTGACTGATACTCTTTACTTATGAAAAATACTGAAACTAATTAAAGTCATGTAGTATTTATAAAGAATTATTATTTAACCGAAGCTTAGTAGGCTATGGTTATGAACCGAATAAGTTATAGCTAAAGAAGGACTATTAATTTTATAAAAAGTCTTGAAAGATAAATATTAAAGTAAAAATATTTCTGTCTCTTACCCTTTTTGATATGAATAGATAGTTTTCTTCTATGTCCTTTTATTTATATTTAATGTAATTATTCTTGGTTCTTGTCTTACGTTAATAGTATTATATTATTATTATCATCAGGAGTAATATCAAAGTCACATAAAAAGTTAGATATATATTTAATAATTAGTTAAATTTATTTCTTAACCACGTAACATTGAAGTTTGATTAGGAGTAAATAAAGTTACAGGATCGTTTCATAGATTCGATTCAGGTCTCACTCAAATAATATGAAAAGCAAAATATAATATTTTGAAGCAAAAGAATTTTCTTCAGCTTAGGAAATCACTAGAAGTAATATTAACACAGCCATGTTAGTCTAAGGCGATATTACTAATACGAGACAATAGCATCACCGTACTAAGCACCATTAAGCAATGTAAGCTTAATTCAAAGAAAATGAAAGAACTCGTAAGTATTAATATAAAACAATAGTATTACTTTCATCATAACCCAATTACTTAAAGAGTTGCTTTAGTCCACACAAGTTAGTCAACTAAAATAGTTAAGTACATAATAATAGCGTTAACGTTAATTCCCAATCAAATAGTTAAGTACATAAATAGTAGCGTTAACGTTAATTCGCAATCAAATAGTTAAACACATAATAGTAGCGTTCACGTTAATTCCCAATTAAATAGTTAAACACATTACACACATTAAACACATCACGTTAATTCCCAATCACATATCTCACTAACCAACATAACGTAAGTGTTTACACCGAACACACTTAACACACATTTATATAATCTGACTGACAGTCACAATCCCATTATAATACTTCACCCCGTCTTCCTCCAGCTGCAAGTTCACCTTCCCCAACTCCAAATGACTGATTTGAATGCCCACAACTCGGGTCTTATATACCAAACAATGATGGTGTAGGAACGAATCAGGAGGCGGCGGGTGGTGCCGGCGCCAATCATAGCTCCTCGAATCACATAACAGGTGCGAGGTCCATTCACAGCTCCTGGCGTCGATCATACGTCATAGCATCGGTCATCGAGGTGTGAAGGCTAGCATGCTGGTATGGGGCGAGATGGTTTGCCCACTCGCTCGTTCGCTAGTCTGCTTCACCACTTGGGTAGTTTGGCTCCTTGAACTCTAATTCTAACTCTTAAATTAACATACAGGGCTCCGTATGTCACACCTCCCCCTAGAAAAGAGTTTAAGGAGTATAATACATAATATTAAACATAATACATAAATAGATTCACCACCAGATTGGCAACAGCAAGATTATAATGAGGATATAATAAGGATATCACCCAAAGTAGGCAACGTCTCCAGGTACCACATCAGAACATAGCCGGAACGTAGCTGGAGCGTTAATTCGAACTGCAAGGCATCTCACAGCTGAAGGCTTAAAAGCGCACTACAAAAGCATGATATTTACCTCGCTACAAGGGAGAGCTAATTGCCAAAATCCTCTCATTAAATTATACTTACTGCTGCATGAGGCCAAACTGGTAAATGCAATCTTTGATCCGTGGCAGTGGGTAGGTATCGTTCTTTGTGACAGCATTGACTTGCCTATAGTCCCTACAAAACCCATGGCTCCCGTCTGGCTTCGGCACAAGTATGACCGGACTACTCCACTGGCTGAAGGCCCTTGTGATCAGCTGGTTTGAAAAAATTAAGTCAAGCTCGACCTGCAGTATACTCCTGCGTTGTGGCGAGACACGGTAGGGGGATAGTTTAATGGGAGTTGCATCCCCTACGTCGATGTCGTGCATGGCCAAAGAAGTGAGCCCTGGAGTATCACGGAACACATTGGGAGACGGAGATAAAACAGAGATTAGTTGGTTCGCTTGATCAGAGGGAAGATGACATAGTTTAAATGGTAGTTCCCTCAAAGCCACTGAATTATACTGAAAGTTGGATAGGCTACATGACAAGTCAAAGTCTGCATGGATACCTTCAGGCTCTGGAACAGTCTGTTGCGGGTCAGTAAGAGAACTGAAGACTTTGTCCGCACCAGGCTGCTCACAGGTCCTGACATTCACTGCCACAGTGGGAGAATCTGGAGGAGAGGAATCAGGGGACCTATGGTAGGGCTTCAACATATTTATATGGAATACTTGCGTGGGCTTTCTCCTGTCTGGGGTAGTGACTAGATAATCGGTAATGCTCACCCTCCGAATGATCTTATATGGGCCCCTGAACTTGGCAGATAAAGGTTGGCCAAAAAGGGGGAGCAGGACCAAAACCTCATCACCGGGCTTAAACTCCCTCTCACGGGCTTTTCTGTCATACCATTTCTTCATGGAGCTTTTAGCCACTGTCAAGTTTTGAGCGGCAAACTCACATGAGGATCTCAGCCGGGTTTTGAAATCTGAAACATACTTGAGGAGGTTTTGGTTCCCCTCCTGGCCAACTAGGCTATCTTGCAATAGTTGCAAAGGACCTCTTACCTGGTGACCGAAAACTAGCTCATTAGGGGAAAAACCCAGGGATTCAGTTGGAACCTCACGAGTAGCAAATAAAAGAAAAGGTACCCCCTTATCCCACTCAACTCCGGTCTCTGTACAATACTTACGTAACATTCCCTTTAATGTCTGATGATATCGTTCGAGAACCCCTTGACTCTCTGGGTGGTAGGTGCTAGACTTTACATGCTCGATACCCAACTCCTTCAGGGACTGCTGGAAAATGTTAGAGGTAAAATTAGTTCCTTGATCACTTTGCACCTCATGGGGGAAACCCATTCTGGTGAAGAATTTGAGCAGTTCCTTGATTACAGTTGGAGCAGAGGTAGTCCTTAAGGGTATAGCCTCTGGGTAGCGAGTTGCCATGTCCATGATAGTTAATAAATAAATGTTACCTTGGGAAGTCTTAGGCAATGGGCCTACAATGTCCACTACCACCCGAGTAAAAGGATTCTCGAAAACGGGCAAGGGCACCAGAGGATGTACAGGCACCTTCTGATTGGGTTTTCCTGTCATCTGGCAAGTGTGACACACTCTACAACACTCCACTACATCTGCACGCATTCCTGGCCAGTAAAAGTGGGCTCTGATTCTGTCTAGAGTTTTTCTCACACCTAGGTGTCCTGCCAATGGTATACCATGTGCCATTTCCAGGATATCTTTACGACAAGGTTTGGGGACTACTACTTGATGGACGTCCCAAGCCCCGTCATCGATTTGTCTGTGTGGCGGTCTCCATCTTCGCCACAATACTCCTCCTTTGAGGTAGAAACATTCACCACCCTCCTTCTCACATTCCTCTTCACTCACGGACCTGGCAGCTAACTCCTTACATTCACTATCATCTCTCTGTAGCTTTACCAGGCCGCTAGGACAATTTGGAGGGGTTTCATGGTCATCAATAGGGTCAAGATGAGCCATAAAGGTGTCAGATAAATCCACCTCAGTCACATCATCAGGCACAGTTGGAGCATCATTCACACTCTCATCATCCCTTTCATCAACTCTTACATTCGGTACATTTCTGTCTGAGGGAACTGCTACTTGAGACATTGAAAGTTTGTCAGCACACACAGGGAAAACAGTTGGCAACTCCTTGTCGAGCTCACCGGTTAGTGGCTCGTTAACAGGGGAAAGTGACAAAATGGGGTCTGGTCGGACCTTCTCACCTGCTACATCATTCCCCAAAAGGAGAGTTACCCCAGGCACAGGGATATCTTGGGACCTACACAAAGCTATGGTGGCCTCACCCTGTAGTAACTCACATTCAATTTCGCCTTTTACCAAGTATGCATAAAACTGGCCTCCAGCACCTCTCATTACAACTGGTTTGCCAGGTGGGCACTCAGTGTAAGGATTCACCATGAGGGTGCTAGTAGAACCTGTGTCTCTCAGAATTTTTACCTCATGCATGCAACCATTTAATCTCACGTTGCCAGATGAAATAAAGGGACGGTAACTGTCCTGCACTGATGGTGAAATTATTATTGGTTTAACCCTTGTGGGTTGCACCACACATGCTACTACACCCCTGTCTAGATGATTTACGTTAGCTGCTAGGTACTCCTGTCGAGAGTCCTGCATTAAAGGAACTTTTGGTGCTAGGTACTCCTTCTGTCGGGAGTCCTGCATTAAAGGAACATTTGGTGCTAGGTACTCCTTCTGTCGGGAGCCCTGCATTAAAGGCACACATGGAATTTGAGATACGGCGGCAACTGTCTGCCCCGATCTCTCGGTGTTTTCCTTGGCCCAGCACTGATAAGCTAGGTGGCCTCTCATGCCACAAAAAGTACATACTTTAGGGGATACGGGAAAGTTCCCTCTTTGGGCATTACTATTTATTTGGGGCCCACCTCTGTTACCATTGCCCTGAGTCGCATTTTTAGTTGGGGGAACAATTCTATTTTGGCTAGCTGGGGAAGACGTTATAGGCTTGTGACTGGGTCGGTCAGATTTGTGATTGGGATACTTAAAATTAGAACTAGAATTATCGTAGGGCTTCTTTCCACGAAATTTGTTGTTGAGCACGTATGTGTCAGCCATGTCAGCAGCGTCGGCAAGACAATCTACCCTTTTCCCCTTTAAATGATAGGATACAGAAGAATCAATTTTCCATAGGAAATTTTCTAACAGGACCAACTCCTTCAGATCGTTGTAGCTTGTGACTTTCTTACTCTTGACCCAATGATTGAAAGTTTTAGTCATGGTCCTGGCAAATACCTTATGGGTTTCTTCTACTTTCTTCTGGTTTTTACGGAAAGATTGCCTGTAAGCCTCAGGCTGCAATTGATAGGTTTTTAGGATAGCTTCTTTGAGATTGTCATAATCCTGCCTAACTTCTGCTACTTCTGACAAATACGTGGCTCGAGCCTGCCCTGTCAAAACAGTTTGTAACATAAAAGGCCATTGATCTCTTGTCCACTTCATACCTCCAGCAACTTCCTCAAACAAAACAAAGAAATCCTGCACATTATCCTCAGTGAAAGGTGGAATGACACTAGTCATAGTCAATCCCAAAGGGGGAGCAATTACGGGAGCATTTGTATTGACATTTAGTTGAGCCGTACGATATTGATATTCACATTGTTCGGTCGTTGCACTGGCATTTATTCTGGCTAGTTCTATACTTAGTCTGGCTTGTTTCGGCTTGTTCGGTCTTTATTCTGGCTATTCTGGCTAGTTCCAGTACTTGATCACCGGTCAAACCAGGTGGCAATTGTTCATCAAGTTGGCTAGGTTTACTAGGGATCCCACCAACTGCTCCGTCACCCTCCCCGCCTTCTACAGGGAACAGGTGGGTTTTTATGGTCTGAGCCACCTCTACTTTAGACATGTTTGAGACAGATAATTGGAGATGTGAGGCAAGCACTTTCAGTTCAGATTTTGACAGACAGTCAATATCAGGGGATGTGGGTTCTGATTCTATGAAAACTCGAGCATCTTCGTTATTAATTAGTTGAGGCATGATTAATATTTGATTGTTAAGTAGTGAAACGTTAATGAAACTGAGTGAAACTGTATGAAACGAATCCTGGCAAGGTCGCCACTCTTCTGTTACGTATCTTGATCCTCAAGTGGTTAACTTGATGAATCTAGATAGCACAGAGATAATATTAAGGTATCAGTCAGCTGAAGGCAAAACAAAAGTAAAATCTAATAAAATAATTTCCTGTTGTTGCTTCCTTTCCTTTTGGATCTTAGGACTTGGTATCCTTTATTGACTGATACTCTTTACTTATGAAAAATACTGAAACTAATTAAAGTCATGTAGTATTTATAAAGAATTATTATTTAACCGAAGCTTAGTAGGCTATGGTTATGAACCGAATAAGTTATAGCTAAAGAAGGACTATTAATTTATAAAAAGTCTTGAAAGATAAATATTAAAGTAAAAATATTTCTGTCTCTTACCCTTTTTGATATGAATAGATAGTTTTCTTCTATGTCCTTTTATTTATATTTAATGTAATTATTCTTGGTTCTTGTCTTACGTTAATAGTATTATATTATTATTATCATCAGGAGTAATATCAAAGTCACATAAAAAGTTAGATATATATTTAATAATTAGTTAAATTTATTTCTTAACCACGTAACATTGAAGTTTGATTAGGAGTAAATAAAGTTACAGGATCGTTTCATAGATTCGATTCAGGTCTCACTCAAATAATATGAAAAGCAAAATATAATATTTTGAAGCAAAAGAATTTTCTTCAGCTTAGGAAATCACTAGAAGTAATATTAACACAGCCATGTTAGTCTAAGGCGATATTACTAATACGAGACAATAGCATCACCGTACTAAGCACCATTAAGCAATGTAAGCTTAATTCAAAGAAATGAAAGAACTCGTAAGTATTAATATAAAACAATAGTATTACTTTCATCATAACCCAATTACTTAAAGAGTTGCTTTAGTCCACAAGTTAGTCAACTAAAATAGTTAAGTACATAATAATAGCGTTAACGTTAATTCCCAATCAAATAGTTAAGTACATAAATAGTAGCGTTAACGTTAATTCGCAATCAAATAGTTAAACACATAATAGTAGCGTTCACGTTAATTCCCAATTAAATAGTTAAACACATTACACACATTAAACACATCACGTTAATTCCCAATCACATATCTCACTAACCAACATAACGTAAGTGTTTACACCGAACACACTTAACACACATTTATATAATCTGACTGACAGTCACAATCCCATTATAATACTTCACCCCGTCTTCCTCCAGCTGCAAGTTCACCTTCCCCAACTCCAAATGACTGATTTGAATGCCCACAACTCGGGTCTTATATACCAAACAATGATGGTGTAGGAACGAATCAGGAGGCGGCGGGTGGTGCCGGCGCCAATCATAGCTCCTCGAATCACATAACAGGTGCGAGGTCCATTCACAGCTCCTGGCGTCGATCATACGTCATAGCATCGGTCATCGAGGTGTGAAGGCTAGCATGCTGGTATGGGGCGAGATGGTTTGCCCACTCGCTCGTTCGCTAGTCTGCTTCACCACTTGGGTAGTTTGGCTCCTTGAACTCTAATTCTAACTCTTAAATTAACATACAGGGCTCCGTATGTCACAATATATATATATATATATATATATATATACTCGAGACAGAGCCCAAACAGGGACAACACAACACATCACTGCCAGACATAATTTGATCTATAAACCATAATTTTAGCTGTCATATACAATAATAAAGACTTTGCTTTGGTTTGGCATATCATGAGGTGATTGTAGGCACCCATCGAGCAGGGCAGGAGAGAGAGAGAGAGAGAGAGAGAGAGAGAGAGAGAGAGAGAGAGAGAGAGAGACCGTAAGAGAGAAACAAGGAGAGAGAGAGAGAGAGAGAGAGAGAGAGAGAGAGAGAGAGAGAGAGAGAGAGAGAGAGAGAGAGAGAGAGAGAGAGAGAGAGAGAGAGAGAGAGAGAGAGAGAGAGAGAGAGAGAGAGAGAGAGAGAGAGAGAGAGAGAGATATTGTAGACAATAATCGAGCAGTAGCCTACCCATGAAAGGCCACATAGGGATATGATAAAGAGTTCTTGTAACTCCTGTTTCATTTGTCTGGCTTCCCTCACCGTTTCTATTTGTGTTTCACCTACACAGAGAGTAATCCAGCTACGGTAACTCACATAAACACCTCCTCCTCCTATTCATTTCACTACACTTAAGGGGAGGCAGACCGTTTGTTTGGTTTATTAATTCATTTAATTTTTTAGTTTCCTCCCTAGACCTCCATCAAGTTTAGAAAAACACCCCCTAGACCCCCTGCAAGATAAATTTGTACCGTACATTTTTCGGTAGAAAAATTTCCTGGCCGAAGGCCAATTCCTCCTAAAATTGCAGGCTCGCTTTCGCTCGCCAGGAAATAATCGACACCTAAATGGCACGATAGGTCTTACAATTGACAACGAAATGGGGTGAAAGGTGTTAAAATCGCCAAACTAATGGGCCAAACGTCTTATAATTTCAAAACTAGTGGGGCTAAACATTAGGGAGAAGGGGGTCCAGAAAAACGGTCTGCCTCCCCTTAACAAGCACACCACACTCACCTTTCCAACACACCTATATGACCTCTAACGACGTACTGTACCTTGATATTGGCTCTCTCTCTCACTGCTTCAACCTTAGGGGGGGGACACTTGTTACAGCCAGCTTTGCCTTTAGTCTCCTTTAGTCAGTCAGTAGCCAGCCCTTACTCCCACAAGGGGTAGGGAGGATCAGCGAGAGACACAAGAAAGGAAAAAAAAGACGGTATCACACAAGCTTTTATACTCAACATTCTATGGTCAACATTTTTCTGGGAACATTTCTGGAATATTTTGCACTGGCATCGGAAACTAGAGTGATGAAAGATGAATTTAGGTAACCAAAATGCATTGAATGTTTACCTCATAAGCTGCCAGACCAGTCTATCTATCTATCTATTGCCGGACGCCTTACTCCCCTTACGAGGGTGGCCATACACAGAATGCCCCCAAGCGGACCTATTCCCTGTGAGAGGGACAACCCGAGCCAGTTTAGTGAAGGACTTACAGGATTGACCACTCAATTTAGGATCGGTCCGACTCCGAGGCCCTCTGTGTATCTTGTTGGCACTATTTTTCTACAGTGGTGTTACGCTAATCCATTCACTAACCTGCCTTACCCTTAGGTAAACAGTACGGATTTGTATCAGGTTTACTCCCCCAGACAGGTTGCCAACCAAGGCTGACGAGTCCCATCCACCCGGATTTGTATAAGGTTGTCTCCCCTAGATGAGTTGCCAACCAAGGCTAACGAGTCCCATCCACCCAAACCAGACCAGACCAGTGATGAGGATAAATGTTAAGGGAAAAAGCGCTCGTGTGATACCGGCTTAAGAGGTGACAGGAGAACACGTCACATTCATATTTTTCACCAACCAACTTTAATTCTAAACTCAATTAATGAAATCAACGAATACATGTGGCACTCCAAGGACTCGAACCCAGGATACTCACACCGAAATTCCGCGCACTTATGCATTACGCTATCAAGACAGTTAAAGAATTATGCACAAGCCTACGATTTATTGTGCAGTTTCGAATCCTGCATATTAATCTGAGCATGTACACTCGGTCAAAGAAGTATCTGCACCCCAATGCTGTTCATCTGGTGTATACAGCTCGGTATGGTTGGCACCTCTGCCTGCCACTATATCCATGTGTCAGAGACGATTGTCTCCGACACATGGATATAGTGGCAGGCTGAGGTGCCAAACCTATCAAGCTGTACACACCAGATGATCAGCATAGGGGTGCAGATACTTTTTTGACCAAGTGTACATACATTCCAACTGTGCTATGGTAGCCTAATGTATAGATAAATGGCCCACAAAAACCAAGCACACAAGCATTCAGAAGCATACAAGTAAATGGAATCAGTTAGAAGAGGAAGTGGTGTGTGCAAAAAACATTCATATTTTTAAGTCAAAGTTGGATAATTGTAACTCGGGAAGCGGGACAATACGAGCCTAAAAACTCAACTTCTGTATACTACAAATAGGTAAATACATATGTATGTATGTATGTATGTATGTATATGCTCAGGCCCAATCCCCACTTTTCCTATTTTTATTTTCTATTTTACTATTTTATTATTTTTTTGTTTTTATATTTTCTTGGGGGTGGCCGACTCAAGACAGAGCAAGAACAGGGAAAACACAAAACACAGGACAAAACAACGAACAAACACAGACAAAACACAAAATTCACACACATCTAGGTCGCCCAGGAGAACACCCAGAGCCCAGGGTCACCAAGGTAAATACATACACATTAACCCTCTGAGGATCGATGACGCACTTTCTTTTTTGTTTTCTGGCTATTATTAGACAATTTTATTCTGATAAGGAAGGGTATATGGAAGTCAGAGGGTTGATTGAGATAGTATAAGGAAGGGTATATGGAAGTCAGAGGGTTGATTGAGATAGTATTTACCCTTTTAACACCCACAGATCCTTCCTAAGCTGCATAAAATCGTCTAATGATAGCCAAAATAAAACTGCTAAAATGCGTCAGTGCTTCAAAGGGTTAAAAAACTACATAAATAAAAACAAAATAAATAACAAACTTACCTTTATTTGGGTTGTCTTCCTCTACTGTCCTGTGATTGGTGACCGTTAATTCTCTGTGGTCGACGATGGGCGACGTTGACGAGTCTCCCTGTATCTTCACCCCGGGCAACACCCGTACCGCCATCAGGGGGAGTTGTTCTTCGTCGTCGTCGTCGTCGTCATCGTCGTCGTCATTGTCGTGTTCTTCTGTCGAGAGGAAAATAGTCACCGTCGTTGTTATTTCAAATTTTATTTTATGAAGGGGTCCCACCTCGTTTTTTTTTATCTCTTTCTCCTTCTCTCTCTGGGTTGTATCCATTCGGCCCCATTCAGTCTACTGTTTTAAGACGTTTAGCCTATCCCCACCCAGGTGTCAAATTTTTTCTGGCGAGCGGTAGCGAGCCAGCATATTTTTTTTATAATGTTTCTGACAGCAGGCTAAATTTGTAAATTTTTCGATAGAAAAAATGTCTTCGGCGAAGCCGGATTTCTCCATACAATGCTGGCTCGCTATCGCTTGCCAGGAAGATATCAACACCAGGATAGGGATAAACGTCTTAAAACAGTTGGCTGAACGGGACCGAATGGATACAAGCCAGAGAAAGAGAGAAAAGGAGAGAAAAAAAGCAGGTGGCCCCCCTTAAGCGTTATTTCCACATAGCAATTTTAATTAGTTTCTTTGCGTTTATCTTGTGTCGTCCCAGTTTTGGTTTGTTTATTTTGCAAATTTTACACCTTAATTATCATGTTCTTCTGTTGAGAAGAGAATAGAAACCGTAATTGTTATTTGCATAGTTTGATCAATATTTGGTATCAGCACTATCTAAGCATTAATTCATCATTTTGAGTGAGATATACAAACATGTTCCTATATTTACACACCCTATTCAACATCTGACAGACATTAATACAGCACAGAGCGAGCCAAACATGACAGCCAAGACATGACTTATTTGGACGACTGTACACTTGGTCAAAATAGTATCTGCACCTCTACCCTGATAATCTGGTGTGTACAGCTTGGTAGGGTTGGCATCTCTTCCTGCAGCTATATCCATCTATACTACTGTACTACCTACCTATACTACCTAAGACCTACTACCTACCACCTACTACCTACCACCTACTACCTACGACCTATTACCTATACTGTACTGTACTACCAAGCTGTACACACCAGATGATCAGGGTAGAGGTGCAGATACTACTACCTACCTATACTACCTAAGACCTACTACCTACCACCTACTACCTACCACCTATTACCTATACTGTACTGTACTACCAAGCTGTACACACCAGATGATCAGGGTAGAGGTGCAGATACTACTACCTACCTATACTACCTAAGACCTACTACCTACGACCTATTACCTACCACCTACTACCTACCACCTATTACCTATACTGTACTGTACTACCAAGCTGTACACACCAGATGATCAGGGTAGAGGTGCAGATACTACTACCTACCTATACTACCTAAGACCTACTACCTACGACCTATTACCTATACTGTACTGTACTACCAAGCTGTACACACCAGATGATCAGGGTAGAGGTGCAGATACTTTTTTGGCCGACTGTACATACATACAAACATGCAGTGGTTTAACCCTTCCTACCCGGGCTACCTTAGGTAAGGACAGCTTGGCAGAAGGGCCACTACCCGGCCGTCCTTACCTAAGACGGCAGCTTAATAGCCTAATTAAGCTTGGTCTGAACGCCGTGCGTACGACGTATGTCAACAAACCCAAGCGTTGCGTCACCGCACCTCCGAAAACAAGAAGGAGAAGACTCTTCAATGTTATTGTTCTGACGTCAGACGAAATTAGTGTCTGAAAAGCCCCCATATTGGCAACATCTCTGCAATATTTGCTCCACTGAAATCGTCATCACAACTGAACCAGTTGACTTACAGAGCTCTACTCAACGCCAAAATACAGATTGAAAACCGCACTACGATTATAGATGAGTGGGAAAGTTCTAGCAGTGAAAATAAACATAAATACGGTAGCCTAGGCCTAGACGTTTTTCAGCCATTTCGCCCGGGTACGGGCGACCGTCCTTAGGTAAGACAGGCCAGGTAGGAAGGGTTAATGTCGTTATTCATTACATACATTGTAACGGCTCAGACGTGGTTGCCTTTCCTGAGTTGAAATAATACAATAAAGTCCCGTCACAGCACTGCCCCATCATGTCATCACTTTGGCTGATGTTGGCATAGTGCTAACCGTGCCATAGCAAGACTCAACTAAAGGGTACATCACACAGTTAGGAGTGCGAGCTAGTGGGAGTCTAACAGGAGTCACTAGGAGTCGCTAGAATCACTAGGAGTCATCGATGTTCACCGCGAGCGAGTGGGAGTCTAACAGAAGTTGCCAGGAGTCGCTAGAGTCACTATGAGTCATCAATTTTCACCGCGAATAGTCCTGCGAGTCCGAATTGTCCCCTACTCCTAGTGACTCTAGCTCGCACTCCTGACTGTGTGATGTACCCTTAAGTTCAACTGCAGCACCTGCACCAGCCTCAACAGTGCTACAACAAGACAGTTCCATACCAAGACTCTACTGTACAATAGGCAACTTTGACAAACAAATTTTGAACAACAAAATTCTGCCACCACACTGCCCCAACATGCAACGCTGTGCCCGTCTCTGATGTGGCGTCAAACAGCACCTAAGTAAGACTAGTTAGTCCCCTGTGGCACCTATCTGCACCCATCCAGCCTCGGCAGTGGGATAAGCAAGTTTTATTGTATAGTACGTAATGGCTGTTGGTCCACAAGGCTACTGCCATCCCCTCTATCAGTCGCCTTGTACGACACGCAGTAGGATGTGTGGGGCATAATCTTTTTTTCCTCCACCATAAGATATCATCCAACCTATCCCAAAGAAGGGTGACCGCTCTCATCCCTCCAACTATTGTCCAATTGCTCTAATTTCTTGCATCTCTTTGAAACTATTCTCAGTCAGTCAGTAGCCAGCCCTTACTCCCATAAGGGGTAGGGAGGATCAGCAAGAGACTCAAGAACAGAAAAAGAGGTGACATGAGAAGAACACATAATATTTCACCTACAAAAAGCAAGCACACAAGAATTCAGAAGCACCAATCACCCATCAGCTCCCGAAATCATCTTCACCTCAGATGTTGAAACTATTCTGAATTCAAAATTTCTTGAGCATTATTTTGTCTTCCCATAATCTACTTTCAGTATGGTTTTCTTACTGGTGATCTTCTTTCTTATCTTAGTAACTCTTGGACATCCTCCTTTCGGGACTTTGGTGAGACCTTTTCTATTGCGCTAGACATATCGAAAGCCTTCGATGGAGGCACAAATATCTAATCTCCAAACTACCCTTCTATGGTTTCTATCCCTCCATCTGTGCCTTTCTCTCTAATTGTCTCTCGAGTCGCTCCGTAGCTGTGGTTGTGGACGGCCATCACTCACTTCCTCAACCTATCAACTCCGGTGTACCTCAGGGTTCTGTCATGTCACCAGTTCCAGTTCTCTTTCTATTATGCATTAATGATTAACTGTACCTCCAGTCCTATCCATTCATATGCTGATGACTATTTTACACTACAGTATTCAACTAATTTTCCAGAATGACCCAGCAAGCAATCACTCAAAAACTCACATGATGAGGCCATAGCACACTACTTATCTTCTGACCTATCAACCCTTTCTGATTGGAACAATGAAAATCTTGTTACTTTCAATGCATCCAAAACTCACATGATGAGGCCATAGCACACTACTTATCTTCTGACCTATCAACCCTTTCTGATTGGAACAATGAAAATCTTGTTACTTTCAATGCATCCAAAACTCACATGATGAGGCCATAGCACACTACTTATCTTCTGACCTATCAACCCTTTCTGATTGGAACAATGAAAATTTATCAGTGGCCCCTCCATCATTGACGAACATGCCTATTACATAAGGCACCCTCTTCAAACACTCATCCGCCGTAGTTTGAATCTACCGCGCAGAGCATTTAAAATTTGAGGAGCCTTCATCATGAGCGCACGCGACCTCACTCATGGCTTCAGTCATTATGAATTGGGTTCTCACTACGAAAAAACTTCATAAAAAATAAAAACAAAAACAAAATAAGAATAACTATTCAATAAGCTTTCCATAATATCGTGGATGTACTTGTGTGGATCTTTGACCAGATGCTGACTCAGGCGTCATTCTTCCTTCTCTGCTCTGCGATCAGCCTGCCCGGACGTGTCTCCCCACGCTCCGCTGGTTCCGCATTTGCTGCGTCCCTAGTGAGTTTTTTCTCATTTGTTTACTCCGGGATGTATCGAGTAAATTTAGGATATGCGTAGCAGGAGTATCCTGGGCTGGTTGCCCGCAGTGCAGTGTATTTTGGGTCGTGTGTTTGGGGCGTCTATTTCGGATGTACCCTCGTGGTCCTGTTGTGGACATGTGAACTTTTTCACAGTTAGTTAGCTTGTGATGCAGGCGGCTTTCATTACGCGTTATTATTGCTGCCTTTTATCTTTCTGATGAGGTAGTGTTGCTTTGCTGACGTTCCCAGCATATTTTTCTTCACTTAGTGAAGTTTTTTCTGGGTCCCGAGTCAGTCTTCCCTTTGCCGGAAGTATATGCTACAGTGGTGTGTTGGCGGTGATTCCTGTTGTGATATAATTCAGTGCTTTTTGTTTATATTCCGACGTGTTGTCTTTTCCGTCTGCCTAGGTCTAGCCAGCCTCTTGTAGCTTTGCCACATGTACAAGTGTTATTGATTTATATTATAAATATGTACTACTGTGCCATGTGTGTCCTGGTTTAGTTGTGTATTGGCTAATTCCACGGACTATTTTTGTTTCCTGGATTAGTTGTCTATTGGCTAATTCCACGGACTATTTGTGGGCCCGGGGTTAGTTGTGTTTTGGCTAACTCTTCGGTCCTGTGTGGCGTTCAGATGGTATCTGGACGAGGTGGGTTGTTTCCCGGCGGGTTTTTCTCGGTTTCACCATGAAAAACCCGGCTGGGTGCCGAGTTTTGGCCACACGTGGTTTCAAAAACAGGCTTGTTTCCCCGGCGAGTAGGTGTCTGAGGCTCCCCAGGACTGCGTCTCTGTAGTGGTGCCTGTTTCAGGCTCCCTATGATTCCCGGCGGAATGGCTGTACCCATCTAACAGTGTTCATGCGGACACATGTTGTGAAGTTGTTTTCCCCGGTTTTGCAAAACCAGGAAAAAACCTAGCTGTTGTTGTTTGGTTTTCCTCCCCGGCGATCTTTTACAAAGAAGTGGGGATAGGAACGATAGGGGTTAACTTTTAACATCTTGCACACCCGGCGGGTGCACCTTGGAAGGGTGGGATAAACGAATTGGTAATTCAGTTTAGTTAACCAGACAATTAACCCGGCAAGCGCGATAGGCCTCACGGAAGGCTTCCTATAGGGAACGCGATAGGCCTCACGGAAGCAGGACCATAAAAAAAGCCTTCCATAAAAAAAAAAGGGCCTATCAAAACAAAGGAATTTGTCTCTAGGTGAGATAATTCCCCTCCAGTACTCATCCATGTAAATCTCACCCACCCCCCTCCCCTCCTTCCCCACCTTATTCCCCCCTCCCTCCCCTCCTCAATTATCACCTATTTTTCCTCTTATTATCATCATTTATCGGTTATTTTTCTCTCCCGCGATAATGTACAAGTGGGTTGCATAAGATCGTTATGCAACACCCAGACACCGGCACACACCGCCCCGCTCTCCTCATTTGACTCCCAGACAGCGAGAGGGGAAGGCTGCCTGTCTCTCTCTCTCGCCTGAGATTATGACCGGGTGGCCAATATCTTCGTTTTTCACCACCCAAATGCTTTTCCCACTTATTTTAGCACTCTTGAAGGTTCATATATACATCATATATGTAAAATAAAGCATACCGAAAACAATAATGGTTTATATTGTAAATATAACGAATTCTGTCAGAATCCAGGGCTAGAAATGCACAAATAACTACCCTAGCACCTACTGTCATATCGCGCTTGTCAGGTTAAGGGATGCTTTATGTATCGCCACCTTCAACACACGGCGATTGAGGGCTCAATTGGGGTTAACGTTTTTAATAACTTACTTTCACACCCGGCGGGTGCTCCTTGGCAGGGTGGAATAACGAATTTACAATTCGGTTTAGTTGACCAAGACAATTGAGGGATACATTTGTGTATCGCCGCCTTCAACGTTCGGCGATCTAAAGACAATTCATTAGAAGTCAGATCTCGTATTTTTTTCAGCCTTCCCAGTTTTTGATCTGCGAGATAATTCAGGGGCCGGCGTCTTTTTGGGGGGTTGTTTTTCCAAAATTGAATCTTGAATCAAACACCACCGGAAAGACTAATTCAATTATAAACGCCATGCTGGTTTTTTATATTGTGTCAGAGGGTATTCTTAAATCTCTTGGACAAGTTCAGACATTCTGATATCTTTACATAGGAACCCCACCGCGTAGCGAGCTGTGATCGTTGAGTATTACGTCTCGTTACCCGGCGGGTTATTAACACTTGTGTGCGAACATGTTGGGTTAACCTTATAAGCATTAATTCCTGGAAATTTTATTTTTTTCCAGAGCTGGGCCCCGGCGAGTCTGGGCCCCAGTTTTTGCTTTATGCATTACGCCCTCCTGTTCAGGTATCCCTATTTTTGCGCACACCCTTTGTATAAAATGTGTTAAATGTCTAGACCGCTCAAGGGGTCTGTGGGTGATGCGAAACTGTACCTTTTGCTCTCAACTCAGCGTTAAAGTTTTACAAGACAATGATAAGACCGCAGCGGTCGCCTTAAGGGAGGTCAGGCAGCAAATGACCACTTATACTACTACTGTGGCTCATAAGTCACTTCAATGCGATAACGTCCCGCTTTGGGATAAGTTACTAATTGAGCACCCTCCCATTAAACGTCCCTTTAGAGTAACTGTTCGTAAACCGGCGGAGACTGGACAGGGTTCTATACTTGCTCCAGCCCCAGGCACATCTAAGCGACAGCAAGAACCGACGCCCCCGGTGGCAGCCTCCTCGTCACGGGCGAGATCTAGGTCCAGGTCCCCGCTTAGACAGCAGCCGCCGAGTCTCTCTTCTTCACCAACGAGCAAGAAGAGTAAGACAGAGGGGTCAACAAGTGGATATAGTGAGAAATCTTCTAAATCCAAGAGCAGTTCGCGGTCGCACCGTAGCCACAAATCTTCTCGAAAGGACTCACATGATCGAAAGGCCTCCCGGCGTTCACCGGAGTCTAGTGCCTCTCGTCATACCTCTACCCCCGACAGAGCTAGTGTTCAATCTCATGGAGATAGTTTAGTGCCAGTACCAAAAGACAGTTTACCACTTAGTATTTTAACCCTAGAATTGGAGAGTTCAGTGGACAGTGATCGTCCAATGGCAGAGTCAAGTGGGAGCTCCATGATTGAGGGTATTTCGGACTCCCCAAGGGAGTGCAGGCCAAGACCTGGGTGTTTGGCGGTATTCTCAACCACTGGCTCAAACTACACAAACAGTGGCTGAGGTCCACCGGGACACGGCGATCCCATCATCTATTCCTGACTTGTCTTGGCAACAAGATGGGACTCCGGCTTCGGCGGAATCCTCTCATGGTGAGCCGGATGACAAAGACGAGGTATCTATCATCTCAGACATGGAAGTGCAAGAGTCGGGTTCAGTTTTAGACGCCGCACAGGATCGTAATGATTCACCTTTGAGTTCATCATCGAATAAATTTGTCACAGCAGAGGAAATAGATGGGCTGCTGGTTAATGCTCTCACTAAATTTTTTGGCCAACAGCCGGAGACTCCTACAGTGGACCTGGGAGCTCCTATGACAAGTTCTAATGTCCGGCCTCTGACGACTTCTATTGACTTGACTCAGATCCCTCACCCTCCCTCTATATCACCATCGGTGGTCACTAGGCCTGCTACGGCGGCACTGGCTACTTCTAATGTAAGGGTTATAAACGGATGTCAATCCGCCCCCTTTAGATAAAGCACCTATGAAAAAGGTAGCTATGCCCTTACTGTACGGTCCGGATGAGTCATGGGTACACTTGATCCCCACTAAACCAGAGGTCGCTCAACCTACATTGTCAGGGGAACTTCCAGTGCCACGAGAGTGGGTAATACAAGGCAATAAATCTAAAAAATTACGGGCCTTGGATACTTTGGGGAATGTACTAGATGTTAATGTTAAGGCCATTCCTAACTATTATCACCAGGACTATTTTGTTTATACTGCTAAACCTGCCCTGCCCCCTGCCTCAGCTTCGAAAACTGTTTTCTGGACTGGTCCAAACAGGATGGTTTTAATGACATAAAGACACTGTCAGCTCTCACACCAGAACTCGATTTGCGAACTGTCACAGACTCAGCCGCTAATCCAGTGTTGAAGGTGGGGCAGTTGGGTCCAGGACCTTGGGTGGAATGGGAGACGGAGGCTCAGAACTTTGCGACCACCTTCACCTCAAAATCTTCCCACCAGATCCCTCAGGATAGTCATTCTTGGTTCTCTATGCCAGTGTGTTCTGCCGGCGGAGTCCCTTCGGCTTTGTTTGATTTCTTAGCTGCCCCCAAAATCAATTTATGTGAACTCAAGGACCCTTTCACTACCCCTACCCCAACTCACCTAGACCGAGAATTTAGGCTATGGGGGAAAGCATTTAGACTTTTCTCACAGTACATTGTGACGCAACAGGTCGCTAAATCGATGCTCCGGTCCACTCAGGCAATCGCAGACGCGGATGCCAGAAGATCGGTTGAACTGTCTCGGCGACTGCTCCTTCAGTCGTCAATTCAGTCATTGGGTGACATACGCACAGCCTTGCTTGAGGCGGTGCGAGCTCGACAAGATCTCAGGATGTCCTTGGTACGGAAGCTTCCTGATCGTATTGCGAATCAGGTGGTCATGTCACCAGTGCTCACTCCCTCTTTAATGTCCCCTTAGGTGTGGAGAACAGTTTTTAATATGGCTCAGACCTTTAAACATAGTCCCGCCCCTTCTAAGAAACCTGCCTTAACTTCCCCAAACCCAAGCCAGTCGCAAAAGCACAGCCGGGGGGATCTAAGCCCTTTCATCTACCCAAGTCCTCCTCCCCTCAAGGTCAGTACAGGCATAGACAGGGTAAGTTTACAGGTCAGAAAGGACGAGGCTATAATAAACCAGGTCAGGGCCCGTCTTCTGCCAACGCCAGCCAGCCGGCGAAGCGTCCACCACCACCACCTCCACCTCCACCACCATCAAAAAACTAATGTCTCTCTCATTCCCGGGGCCGGTCTCAAGGCGAGTGGATCCGAGGGTAGTACAGCCGGCGAACCCTTGTCTGCTAACTGGGTCGTTCCGAACGTGTAACCAAGCATGGCCGTTAAACACTTGGGCAAGGATGGTGGCACGCAAAGGCATCACTTGGCAGTGGCTCCGGCGACCTCGCTTACGTCAGCCGACAACGGCGAATCTAGTTTCTTTAGAGGTGGAGTCACTGGTCAAGGAAATGATTGCCAAGAATGTCATCATCCCAGTCCCTCAAAATTACCCAGTCTTCACATCCAAGCTATTTTTGGTTCCCAAAAGGGACAGTGTCAGATGAGACCCGTCGTATCTGAACCTTCATATTCACAACGAGTCATTCAGGATGTTAACAGTGCACCAAATCAGGCTAACACTTCCGCCGGAAGGTTGGATGTGTTCCTTAGACCTGACAGACGCTTATTGGCACGTCTCGGTAAACAAAAGATTTCAAAGATTTCTGGCCTTACGGATCAGGGATCAAACTTATGTTTTTCAAAGGATGCCATTCGGTTTGAACCTGGCACCTCATTTATTCATGAAATTAGTCCGGCAAGCACTGATGCCATTGTTAAAACAAGGGATCAGGATTTTGTGGTACCTAGACGACTGGCTAGTGGTGGCAGAGACGGAGCAAGTATGCATAAATCATGTCAACATAACATTAAAACATGTCAAAACTCTAGGGTTCAAGGTAAATCTGGTAAAGTCAAACCTTGTTCCCTCACGAGTAGTTCAGTGGATAGGGCTGGTTTGGGACACAGCGGCTCTCACTCTGAGTCAGAGTGTGGACAATCGGAACAGATTTCGCAGGAAACTGTTTCATGTTCCTTCACAGTCTGACTACGACACGGAGAATCTGGGAGTCTCTGGTCGGCTCTCTCAACTGGATTCAACTAACTGTAATGTTGGGCCAGTTGAAAGTAAAGCGTTTAATATTGGAGGGCAACAAATATTTTCCACTATTACCGGCGGAAAAATTATGGCCCATACCAAAATTAATCCACACCTTGCTAGCGGTCTGGGCGAAGAGGGAAATGTTGCACTCAATAATGTCATGGACCTCTCCTCCGCCGACGGTATGGGTAGACACGGATGCGTCAGGAACGATAGGTTGGGGTTTTCAGTCAAACCAAGGGCACCAGGGTCAAGGGCTTTGGTCCCATTTAGAAATCTCCCACATCAATGTCAAAGAATTACTAGTCCCCTTATATTTCCTTCAGGCTCACGGCTCTACTTTACGGGGCAAGTCGGTGGCCTTCAGAATGGACAATCTGAATGCAGTTCACTGTATTCAGAAACAAGGGTCAACGAGGTCTCGGACGTTGCTAAACGTGTCAGAAGAGATTTTTATTCTAGCCAACAGGCTGGACATTCATCTTCACGCATCTTATCTCCCAGGCGTAGCAAACGTCTGGGCAGACGCTCTCTCTCGGAGACAGAGCACAACAGTAGAATGGGCGCTCAAGCAACCCATTTTCAACCAAATGATTGCAGAGCTTTACCATCCACAAGTGGATCTGTTTGCGTCCGAGGAGACTCACAAACTCCCACTGTACCTCACCCGCCGGACGATAACGCCGGCAGGGGGGCCAGACACCCTGGTGACAGACTGGAACAGGTGGAGTTCCATCTATCTGTTTCCGCCGCCAGACGCGTCTCTAATGTGCCATGTAGTAAACAAACTACGAGATTATCGGGGCTTAGTCTCGATAATCGCGCCCCTGTGGCCGGCGCAGTTGTGGTACCAGCAATTGAAAACGTGGTGCCCGCACCCGGTGTCGCTCCCGGTCGGGTTTTTCCACTTAGACACGATTGGCAACCTAGCGACCTCGCTGACTTTTGCATTATGGACATTCAGGAGGCCAAGTGGCTAGCACCATATGGTAGAGATGTGACCAATAAATTATTGAATCAATATACTCAGTCTACAAAATGACAGTATCAATCACATTGGCAAGCCTTTACTTCTTGGATCCTTAGAACAGAACAAACTGTGCCCTCGGTGGCGTTAGTTTTTAATTATTTAAATTATCTATTTGAACAGAAACGTTTATCTGTGGTAACGTTAAAAAATCACTTAACAGCGATTAGAATACCATTTTGGGACCTTACCGGTCTCTCCATACCAGTTGCGGAGGAAACAGGTTTGATGAGGGCATGTTTTAAACTCCGCCCACCTCCCCGTCAGCTCATGCCTACTTGGTCTCTGGACAAAGCATTGTCATTACTTCACTCCCGTCTGTACCAAAATACTGCAGATATTACATTACTCTTAAAAAAGGCTGTATTCCTTTTGGCTTTGGCCACCGGGAACAGAGTGTCTGAGCTGGCGGCGATGAGCAACACACCTAATTGCCTCAGGTTTGGTAGGCTTAATGAATGTATTCACATTGCACCTTCCCCAGGGTTTGTAGCCAAGAATGAGAACAGTGCACACGTGTTTTCTGAGTTCACTGTGCCGGCGTTGAAAAGGGGGAAGGTGCACCATAATTTATGTCCAGTGCAGGCTCTAACCAAATATTTGAGGGTAGCTCCTCTAAACCCCCAGGGAGCTTTATGGGTAGCAAGTACGGGTAAGCGCTTGCTCAAACGTAGATTGGCTTCTCTTTTGGTCGAAGTCATTAAGGAGAGTAATCCTGGCGTTGGGGGTAGGGCCCACGATTTACGCAAATGGGCAGCCTCTTTGCGATTCCTTAAGAATTTTTCTGTGGAAGATATTACGTCCACACATTTGTGGGCCTCTAATCATACGTTTTTGACTCGATACCTGTCAGTAGCTCTAGACAAACCTTCCTTGCCATGTATAGCTTTAAGGCAGAGGGTCTAGGTGGCCCATAAGTCACTTTTTGTTTTTATTTCAAGGAAAAGGGGGGGGGGGGGTGCAGTCAGGGTACCATAGGACACCCTAGACCCCGCCGGAGTATAAGAGCTGTGATACTAGTTATGGGTATTGTTGATATGAAAATTTCTCTGTACTATTCAGTGCAGGAAATTGTGCTAGTACAATGATAGTACAAACAACAGTGTTGTTATAGTAGTTTAGCCGTGAAAGCAATTTAGTTTAAGCATTGGATATATTTTGCAAAATATTTCCACGAGTATTATGGGGTTATATGTGCACATGTAAACTTATAAGTTTTTATTTTTCACCACTTATGTTGAGTGGGGTGCCTTTTTAACTTACAGATCTGTTCGCAGAGTCTCAAGAGTTAACCTTTTGTATCAAGCAGGCTTCTTTGAAGCACGCCCCTGCTTGACCCCCTTTTGTATATATGTGCTGCGCCATTAAAATATATTTTTCAAAGTAAGAATACTATGTGGTTGTTTGATTATCTGCTTTTCTAGAGTTATGATATGATTACGAATGTCCCCCTCCAGTCTTAGAAATCAGGCATGTTCGTCAATGATGGAGGGGCCACTGATAAATTATAGGTTTGACTCCTGTAAGGAGATAAAGAAAACCTAATATTTAGTAGTGGCCCCGTAATCATTGACGACTGGGGCCCTCCCGACCATCCCCTTCCCATTCGTTGATGTATTAAGGATTTTGGTTTACTTGATATGTCATTGAAGGAAGAATGACGCCTGAGTCAGCGTCTGGTCAAAGATCCACACAAGTACATCCACGATATTATGGAAAGCTTATTGAATAGTTATTCTTATTTTATTTTTGTTTCTATTTTTTACGAAGTTTTTTCGTAGTGAACCCAATTCATAATGACTGAAGCCATGAGTGAGGTCGCGTGCGCTCATGATGAAGGCTCCTCAAATTTTAAATGCTCTGCGCGGTAGATTCAAACTACGGCGGATGAGTGTTTGAAGAGGGTGCCTTATGTAATAGGCATGTTCGTCAATGATGGAGGGGCCACTACTAAATATTAGGTTTTCTTTATCTCCTTACAGGAGTCAAACCTATAATTTTGTTACTTTCAATGCATCCAAAACTCACATGATGAGGCCATAGCACACTACTCATCTTCTGACCTATCAACCCTTTCTGATTGGGACAATGAAAATCTTGTTACTTTCAATGCATCCAAAACTCACATGATGAGGCCATAGCACACTATTTATCTTCTGACCTATCAACCCTTTCTGATTGGGACAATGCAAATCTTGTTACTTTCAATGCATCCAAAACTCACATATAAGCACACTACTTATCTTCTGACCTATCAACCCTTTCTGATTGGAACAATGACAATCTTGTTACTTTCAATGCATCCAAAACTCACATGATGAGGCCATAGCACACTACTAATCTTCTGACCTATCAAGCCTTTCTGATTGGAACAATGAAAATCTTGTTACTTTCAATGCATCCAAAACTCACATGATGAGGCCATAGCACACTACTTATCTTCTGACCTATCAACCCTTTCTGATTCTATCTATCTATCTCTATCTATATGCTCAGGCCCAATCCCCATTTTGGGGGTAGCCGACTCAAGACAGAGCAAGAACAGGGAAAACACAAAAACAACATAAAACAAAAAATAAACACAGATAAAAAACACAAACTCTCACACATCCAGGTCACCCAGGAGAAGACCCAGAGACCAGGGTTACCAAGGTCGCTCCAGCACTCCCCCGGCCCCTGACCACCAGGAGAGGTTCCGATCTCGGCAGGCAGACATGCAGCGGAGCCAAAGCGACAAGCCCTCCCACCACACTTCCAGGCACACCCTTCATATTAATCGTCTCCCCAGGCCAGGCGCCTGATGGACTATTATCTAGTCCAACTTGCGCCCAACCCCTTACTCCAAATGACCACGTGTTCACTCAACTATTCACAAGCATTCTCCATTCACTCCTGTCCACCACCACTTCCCCTGCCTGATCTATAGTCATTCCTCTATCATCCAAAGCCTTTCTTACACAGTCTCTCCATCTCAATGGGGGTCTTCCTGCCCTTCTATCTCCCCTTGTACCTGACTCACATATTCTCTTTGTAAGCCTTTCATCTCCCATTCGTTCAACATGACCATACCAGCTCAGCACCCTTCTGTCCACTCTGGCTGACAAATGTTCCTGCTGCCCCACTCTCCTACGTATCTCTTCATTTCTCAATCTGTCTCTACGAGTAACTCCACACATACTCCTCAAGCAGCTCATCTCCATCACATCCAGCCCTCTTTTCTCCTTTTCTTCAGAGCCCATGTCTCAGCCCCATACATCACTGTTGGCACAACAATTCCTTGATACAGTGCACTTTTTACTTTCACTCCGAGATTTCTCGTCTTCCACATACTTCCCATTGCTCCGAAAACCTTCCTTCCTTCACACACTCTCTGTTTTACCTCCACTTCCATACCTCCACTCCTGCTTATTGTTCCTCCTAGATATTTAAAACACTCTACTTGTTCCAATATTTCCCCATCCAGCCTCACATCTAGATTCACCCTATGCTCTCCCCTATTACACACCATTACTTTACTTTTATTGACGTTCACCTTCAGTTTCCTCCTTCCACAAACCACACCAAACTCTTTGACTACCCGCTGCAGTTTCTCATCAGAATCCGCCACCAATGCTGTGTCATCAGCGAACAGCAACTGATTCAACTCCCAATCTCTACCATTCTTTCCTACTAAACCCAATCCTCTTCCCATAGTTCTCCTTTTCACCTCCCTCACCACACCATCCATAAACATATTAAACAGCCATGGTGACATTACACAACCCTGTCGCAAACCTACCTTTACCTCAAACCATTCACTCAACTCACCATTTCCTACTCTCACACATGCTCTGCTCCCTTCATAAAAACTCTTAACTGCTTCTAACAAATTTCCTCCAATTTCATAAATCCTTAACACCTTCCACATTGCTTCACGGTCCACACGATCATATGCTTTTTCCAAGTCCATAAAAGCCCAAAATATCTCCTTATGCTTCTCTAAATACTTCTCGCATAACTGTCTTACTGCAAACATCTGATCCACGCACCCTCTTCCCCTCCTACAACCGCACTGTTCTTCTCCTATTGCAACTTCCGTACACTTTATTATCCTCTCTATCAACACCCTGCCATACAGCTTTCCAACCACTGACAATAAACTAATACCTCTATAACTTGAACACTCATGCCGATCTCCCTTCCCCTTGTACAACGGCACAATACATGCACTCTTCCAGTCTATTGGTACCATTGACACAGCAAAGCACACATTGAAAAGTCTCACCAACCAATCTATTATCACATCTCCACCCTTCTTTATACACTCCACAGCAATACCATCCAAACCTTCTGCTTTTCCCGCTCTCATTTGTTTCACTGCTTCTTTCACCTCATTTTCCTCAATCCTTTCATTCATTCCCTGCCACCTGGGTGGCCTGGGTAACCTATCTCCATCCACCTCTGCTTCAATCACTGCTTCTCTTCCATCTCTTGTATTTAACAAAGATTCAAAATACTCGGCATATCTTTTCCTCACTTCAACTGGTTCCACTAGTAATTCTCCATTTTCATCTTTCACTGACTCTTCCCTCTTTTGTCCTCCTTTCCTTACTTTATTTACCTCCTTCCAGAACATCTTCTTTCGTTCTTCAAAATTCTCACTCAGCCTTTGACCCCACCTTTCGTTTGCATCTTTTTTCGCTTCTCTAATTTTCCGTTTTGCCTCTCTCCTTTTCTCCTTGTACCTCTCCCATACCTCAACACTACCATCCTGTAAAACCCTCTCAAAACACTGTCTCTTCTCCTCAACTGCCTTTCTCACCGTATCATTCCACCACTCGCTTCCCTTCCTGATACCTCTGCCTCCTACTTTCCTTTTGCCGCATACTACCTCTGCACTTGCTTTCACTCCTTCCTTAAACTGTTGCCATTCAACCTCTACTTCTCTCTCTTCCATCTCTCTCACTTCCATCCACTTTTCATTTAGTCTTTCCTTGTACTCCCTCTCTTTTTCACTCTTCTCTAACTCACTAACTTTTATTACCTCTCTTACTTCACGCTTGTCTCTTATTCTCCTGTAACTCTTAACTCTTAGCTTTCCCTCCACCAGGTAATGATCTGACATACCCTCCGCCTCACCTCTCATCACATTCACATCCAGCAGTCTACACAATCTTTCCCTTGTCACCAGCACATAATCCATCAATGCCCTCTCTACAATCTCTCCCCTCACAAGTCTATGCCAGGTGTACTTGTGTATACGCCTTTTTTTTGAAGAACGTATTACCTACACTCAATCTACACTCTTCACATACATTTTTCAGTCTTTCTCCACTCTCGTTTACACCATCCACACCAAAACTACCGATGACTCCCTCAACAGGCTCATTTCCTACCCTAGCATTTAGGTCCCCTAAAACTATAACATTTTCATTTTCATCAAACCCTTGTAGACAATCTCTCAAATCCTCCCAGAAACCCTCTACCTCGTCTAACTCTCTTTCACTTCCTGGTCCATACGCACTTACAAAAACCCACCTTTCACCCATAAACCGCATTCTCACCCACATTAGCCTTGATGACACCTCTTTCCACTCTTTTATAAACTCTCTCAACTCCTCCTTCACAATAATAGCCACTCCTTCTTTCCCCCTGACTCCCTCGTCTACTCCAGACTTTCTACCTATCACGTTTCCAAAATCCACTTCTCCCTCTCCTTTCATCTTTGTTTCATTCAGTGCTAGGACATCATACATCCTTCTTTCAAATAACCTTCCAATATCCTCTCGCTTCTCATTCGTACTACATCCACGCACATTCAAAGCTCCTATTCTTAGGGTCCGGGACCACGAACGCGTTCCCTCGCCCCTATCTCTGTCTCGTTTTTTTGGTAGATTTATTTAAGGGGAGAAGGATACCAGGCCCCCCGCCCCTGATCCCCTTTAGCCGACTTCTACGTCTCACCGGAGAAAAGCGGTTGTTTCTGATTGGAACAATGAAAATCTTGTTACTTTCAATGCATCCAAAACTCACATGATGAGGCCATAGCACACTACTTATCTTCTGACCTATCAACCCTTTCTGATTGGAACAATGAAAATCTTGTTACTTTCAATGCATCCATAACTCACATGATGAGGCCATAGCACACTACTTATCTTCTGACCTATCAACCCTTTCTGATTGGAACAATGAAAATCTTGTTACTTTCAATGCATCCAAAACTCACATGATGAGGCCATAGCACACTACATATCTTCTGACCTATCAACCCTTTCTGATTGGAACAATGAAAATCTTGTTACTTTCAATGCACCCAAAACTCACATGATGAGGCCATAGCACACTACTTATCTTCTGACCTATCAACCCTTTCTGATTTACCCAGTCTTTCTTCTACTCAACAAGCAAACTTTGGAACTCTCTCCTTCAATCTGTCTTTCCCTAATCTTATGACTTAAACTACTTCAAGCTCCTTGTGTCCAGACATTTTGACATTAACGTACCTTGAATTTGGCTCTTTGTCACTCTTTCAACTTTGGGGGAGACACTTTTGTCTCCTTCATGAACATAGAGGGAAATATATATATATATATATATATATATATATATATATATATATATATATATATATATATATATATAAAATAATACTAAATTTACTAAAAACACCAAATATATTTTGATCAATGGTTGGTATCAGCAATATATACAGTACAGTAAACATGATTTTCTTCATATCAAGTGAAATATACAAACATGTTCCTACACTTACCCAACCGTGGTGATGGGCTGGTCTATCAGAGTCAGAGCTGAGCGATCTCTGCCATACCCATAGCTTACTCTGACTGTTCCTTTTACTTATATATTTTCTAGATCTCAAGTGACGGCGTCTCTTCCGTGGATTGACCTCCCTACTGTCAACCTAGAGGTTGGGAGATTGGGAGCCAAAAGTGTCACATTTTTCCTTTGCCCCTCAACTTTCCCTTCATAATTGCTGAGGGGCACAGGGCCTTGGGTGGGGCTTTGAGTTCCTGGGCGTTTCCGCACCCTCCTCAGCTCCCCGCCTTGGAGTGGCTTCGGTCACCTGGGCTTTATTAGTGGTAAGCAGGGAAGGTTATGTGGGGGCGCTCGGTTATGGCCTTGGCCTTGCTCGGGACCTTGGGGCTGCTTGGCCAGACAGCCTGGGGAACAGCATCAACAACAACAACAACAACAACTTACCCAACCTATTTAACATCTGACAGACGTTAATACAGCACAAAGCGAACCAAACGTAATGACAGCTGAGACATGACTTATTAGCGCTACCGTACCTTCGTCCACTGTATCGGAGTGGGGGGCTTTGATGGGGGTGTTCATGATCTCGTCCACGGCCTGGAAGTAGCGCCACGATCTGCCGCCGGGTAACCTGTATCCCGGCTTCCTCCTCTGTCTCTTGATCAGTCCGTATCTACAAACAAAACACAGTAGCTAGCTATAAAGGGGGGATGGGCGTATTAACCCTTTGAAGCTCTGACGCGTTTTAGCAGTTTATTTTGGCTATCATTAGACGATTTTATGCAGCTTAGGAAGGATCTGTGGGTATTAAAAGGGTGAATACTATCTCAATCAACCCTTTGACTTCCATATACCGTTACTAATCTGAATAAAATCGTCTAATAGTAGCCAGAAACAGAACAGAAACGCGTATTGGAGCTTCAAAGGGTTAATTTGTTCATTTATGGATCTTTTTAGCATTTTTGTTTAGTTTCTCCCCTAGATCTCCATCAAGCTTAAATAACCCCCCCAAGACCCTCCTTCGCATTTCTTTAGTTTCCTCCCTAGACCTCCATCAAGCTTAAAATACACCCCCCCCCCCCCCTAAGATCCTCCTTGAAGATAAATTTGTAATTTTTGGGTAGAAAAATGTCTCGGCCGAAATATGGTTCCTCTTAAATTACAGGCTCACTATTGCTCGCCAGGAAAAAATTGACACCTAAATGGCACAAAAAGTCTTAAAATTTACAGAAATGGGGCGAAAGGTCTTATAGTCACCAAACTACTGGACTGAACACCTGAAAACTAATGGGGGTAAAGACGAGGAAGAAGGGGGAGAAAAATATGGCGAATCTATTGGTGCATATTTTCCCTAACAAATTGTTTCTCATAACGCTGCAGTAGTGTCGTTTAAAATAACCGAATAAAGTTGCAAAGAGTACTGAAGGGGTTAAAGGAGGTTTACTGCTGACCTTTGCTTGAGGGATCTCCACTTGGTACTACATTCTCTGTTGGAGTAGTGATGGATGTTGCTCTCCTTCAGTTTATACAGGAGATGATGGACCGCACCTCCCTCCCGCTTGGTGAGTTCGTCGGAGGCTACGAGGTTCCATCTTTCTCCCTCATGTTTAGCCCCATTGCTTTTGAGATTTATAGATGTTTGCCCCACTAGTTTGGCGAAATGAAGACCTTCCGCCCCATTTCCTTATCAATATTAAGACCTTTAGTGCTATTTAGGTGTCAATATTTTCCTGGCGAACGAAAGCGAGCCTGTAATTTTGGAAGAACCGGCCATCGGCCGGGAAATTTTTCTACCGAAAAATTTACAAATTAATCTAAAAGGGGGATCTAATGGATGTTTTTTTAAAGTTTGATCGAGGTATAGGGAACAACCTAATAAACAAAGGGGGTCTGTAATTTTAAGCTTGATGGAGGTCTAGGGAAAAAACACAAATCCTCCCCTTAAACATTACCTTTGCTTGAGGGATCTCCACTTGGTACTACATTCTCTGTTGGAGTAGTGGATGTTGCTCTCCTTCAGTTTAGAGGAGATGATAGACCACACCTCCCTCTTGGTCAGTTCGTCGGAGGCTAGTAGGTTCCGGCACGACTTGTACACCTTCAGCAGTTCCAGCGTTGACTTGAGCGTCCAGTCAGTGTGGTACGACCCTGTAATGTGTCAAACAAGAAAGTCACTACCTGTCCGATAATGTAAGTAACACCCCGTTCTTAACATTAATCATCAATCACAAACCCCCATGTACTTGAATAAACTAATGAAAGCATATGGTCCTCCCGGGATTCCAACTCGGGACACCACACCCAGAACATAAGCACCTAAATCATTACACCACCAACACAGTTAAAGGTTGAGTACACGATCACGATTAATATCCATTTTCGAATTTTGGATATCAATGAAGATTTCGAGAGACAGAAATGAGCGAGGTACGTGGAGAGTATGAGGGTGGTGAAGAGAGTAGTGAAGGAAAGTAAGAGAAGAGTAGATGAGGAATTTGGAAGGAATCTGAGTGTAAAATGGAGGGAGAGTAAGAAACTGTTCTGGAAAGAAGTCAAGAAAGTTAGGGAAGGTAGCAAGGGAAACAGTAAGGGTGTGAAAGATAAGAATGGGAGAATGCTAGCCGAAAAGCAAGAGAGAGTCGAAAGATGGAGGGAGTACTTCAATGAGTTGCTAAATGTAAGGAATGAAGAGCCAGCAAACATAGCTGGATATGGTATGGGAGGGAGAAGAAGAGAAGTAGTGGAGGAGGAGGTGGGGATCAGGAGGTCAGAAGTGTGGGAAGCCATGAAAAGAGTGAAGTTGGGGAAAGCACCAGGAACAGATGGAGTGTGTGGGGAAATGCTGAGGTATGGTGGTGAGATAGTGATCGAATGGGTATGGAAATGTGCAAACTAGCATGGGAGAAGGGGAGTGCACCCGATGACTGGAAGACTGGCATAATAGTCCCCCTATATAAGGGTAAAGGGGAAAGAGGAGTGTGTGGTAACCACCAAGGAATATGTCTTCTAAGCGTAGTAGGAAAGGTATACAGTAGGGTAGTGATTGAGAGAGTGAGAGTGAGAACGGAGAAATGGATAGGCGACGAGCAGGGAGGTTTTAGGAAGGGAAGAGGATGTGTAGATCAGATTTCTACCCTGAATTGTGTTGTGGAGAAATATCTGGAGAAGCAACAAAAAGTGTATGTTGCCTTTATGGACTTGGAGAAGGCCTATGACAGAGTGGATAGAGAAGGTTTGTGGAAAGTACTTAGAATATACAGAGTAGATGGCAAGTTGCTGAAAGCAGTGAAGAGCATGTATGAGGGTGCAAAGGCGGCAGTACGTGTGGAGAGTGAGCAGAGCGAGTTCTTTGACCTGAATGTTGGGTTGAAACAGGGGTGTGTGATGTCCCCGTGGTTGTTTACTGTATATATGGATGGAGTAATGAAAGAAATACTATCAAGAGCAGTGGATGTTGGTGTATCGCTGAAAAGGGAGGGAATTGAGTGGAAGCTACCTATACTGCTGTTTGCGGATGATACAGTTCTGATGAGTGATAATGAATGGGAGTTGCAGGGTCTGGTAAATGAGTTTGGAACAGTGTGCGAAACACGGAATTTGAAGGTAAATGCGGGGAAGAGCAAGGTTATGGTCTTCGAAAGGGGTGAAGTCACAGAGTGTGAGGTGAAGCTGAATGGTCAGGCTATGGAGATAGTCAACTCCTTTAAGTATCTGGGCAGTGTGTTGAGTAAAGATGGGACTATGGATGAAGAAGTGCGGGAGAGGGTACAACAGGGGAAGAGGGTTGTAGGAACGCTGAAAGCAGTGACAAGAAATAGGGTGGTCAGTATGGAAGTGAAGAAGTCCTTGCATGACAGTATGGTAATCCCGACACTGACTTACGGAAGCGAAGCATGGGCGTTGGTTGAGAGACTCAGACCAAAAGTGAGAGCAGTGGAAATGAATTACAGTACTTAAGAAGTGCGTGCAGAGTTACATGGAGGGATAGACAGATTAATGAGGAAGTAAGAAGGAGGTCTGGTGTGGAGGTAGATGTGCTGGAAAGTGTGAAAAGGAATAACTTGAGATGGTTCGGCCATATGGAACGTATGGAAAGCGAGAGAATGACTAAGAGGGTATACGAGAGCAAGGTGGAGGGACAGAGAAGGAGAGGTAGACCGAATGAGAGGTGGAAGGATGGAGTGGTGAGTTAATTGTGTTAACATTTGTACTGTTTATAAAAAGTTTACCCTAGTCTTTCAGGAACGATGTAAGGTGGCACTGTACACCCAAGAAAAGTGGGAAGAAGTATATGAACGAAGGCGGTGCTGGTTGGGGGAGGGGCGTCGACTGACTGGGGACAGAGGTGCATGGGGGCGGTTCGTTTGTGGCCACCCCTTCGGGGATCACGGCGTCAGGCAATAGATAGATAGATAGAATCTAATCATGTACTCAGACCCAACTGCATTATGGAAAAGCCTAATGTTCTAGCGGGAGGAAGGAACATTGAATGGGGCCAAGATCACTAAGGACCAACATGAGTAATAAATCTCGATGTAACGATAGTACGATTAGCTTTCTTGGGAAACATATTAGCTTGCTCATGTAGTGATGTACATCCTATGTGGTGGTTTGGTGGTTTTTTATTTTATTAATTTAATTTGATTAACACCTTACGAGCAGCCTAGGCGGTAATTTCTATGTACCGCCCAGCATTTTTTTTTAACCCTAAATAGGGTTGTTTCCGTGCTCTTTTTCATGCATAAACAAGACTCAGAGCGTAAAACAAGTATCTATCCCTGAAAGGGCGTAAACAGAGCTTTCCAATGACACCCGAACCATCCTTCTACGACCACTGGTTCTCTTGCAACGATCGTGCAACACGAGTGCAAAAACCCTAAAATAAGGTAATTTCCTTACATAATTCCCTGTGTAGCGAGTGAGAGAGGGTGGAATACATCTCAGTAGACCCACGGCGGTGGTGGCGAGCGGTCATGAGGTAACTACGCTCGTCCCACTGCTCTGCTCTCTCTCAGAGCACATTACGTGGCTCAAAATTGCACTCGACAATAGCCGTGACCCGCCACATAGGCCACATTTATTTCACTCGACTATAGCCGGGTGCCGCCAGTTATGGGTTAAAGCGTTCCACATAGCGATTTTGAAAAGTTCTTTTGCCTTTATATTGTGTCGTCCCAGTTTTGGTTTGTTTATTTTTCAAGTTTTACATTATAATAAGCAGTAAGTTTAGCACGACTTGTACACCTTCAGTAGTTACAGCGTTGACTTGAGCGTCCAGTCAGTGTGGTACGAACCTGTAATGTGTCTAACAAGAAAGTTACTACAGTAAAAGTCCTGTAATCCGGAAGGCAGGGGACTGCGGGACTTCCGGATTAGCAGATTTTCCAAGGTATCAGATGTATACATAAAAATGGCCCTAAAACACATACAAATTAATAATTAATTAGAATAGAGGCAGTGCGGTGAAGTTCCGGTGGCGTAGAGGTGTGAATCCAAGAGGTGTAAATCCAAAACACTCTATTAATTGACTTAAGATAGACATCAATCTTATTTTATAATATTATTTTGGGGGAAAAATAATATATTTTGGGGGAAAAAACCTTCCGAGGTATCGGGCATTCCGAGGTTTCAGCCTCCGGATTAGCGGAATTTCACTGTACTTGTCCGATACTATACCAACACAAGTACAGGCCAGAACGCGTCATGATCCTAAAGGGGTTAGAGATAGCGATGGGAAGTGAGAGAGTGAGAGATAATATGTGTATGTGAGAGAGATAATGTGTATGCCGTCTTAACATATACAAATAACTACCAGTACAGATCTTCCTCACTATCCGATGCCCCAATTTACGATATTATGATAGATTTTTAGGTGTTTGGTTGGTCCGAGAACGCATCCCCATTTACCCTATAAATTTTAGGGTTCGCTACATGATTTCTCTATTTAACCCTTCCTCCCCGGGTGTCATTTTAATATGACACCACGAAATAAGGGGCCGGTGCCCGGGTGTCCTTTCAGGAGATAGTAAGCTTGAAAGCCTATTCAGCTTGGTCTGAACGCCGTGCGTCCGACGCATGTAAACAAAGCCGATCGTTGCGTCACCGCACCTCCGAAAACAAGAAGGAGAAGACTCGTTTGTTATTTTATATCTGTATGTCGTTGTTTCAGTAGTGAAAAGATCGTCGTATTGCTAACATCGCCTGAAAATGCTCGCCACTAAAATCGTCATCACAACTGAACCAGTTGACTTAGAGAGCTCTACTCAACGCCAGTCTACAGATTGGAAACCGCACTACATTTATAGATGCGTGGGAAATTTCTAGCAGTTAAAATTAACCTAAATACGGTAGCCTAGGCCTAGACGTTTTTCGGCCAGATCGCCCGGGTAGCCCACCCTGTCCTTTGGAGATACAGCCCGGGCCAGGAGGGTTAACCCGGCAACGGCAAGAAAGCTCATAAGAAGTTTTACTGGGCGAGGGCGGCAAAGCTCTTAAGAGGGCATGAAGGGATGGTCTGAGTATTGGTTAATGCCTTTTCATCCAAATAAATGCAAGTACAGTCGGCCCCGCAAGGGTGCGCACTAAAAGGGTGCGATTCTCCAACCGTGCGGCAGATGTCCGTGTGGTGCTTATAATCCAAGGGTGCAAAAAAAGCAAAGCGTGCGTTTTTTTCGCCCAATAACCCCTGAAAAACATGAACTAAGCAAAGAATACCTGTACAGTATAGAAATGTGATTAGATATTAGATAGAATATGGGTATTACACTCACTTTGGATGGTTTATGTATGCGTGGAGGTTGGGATGTTGGTCTTACTGAGGGTCCGAGGCTGCCCCCATGCCCACATGGGGGCATTTTACACCTGCTGCCCCTAACCCACCGCCCAGGGCGATCGTGTTACCCACCAAAACAAAAGTGAAAGTTCTTGATTTAGAACAGAAAAAACAGTTACTAGACATGTTGGCTAGAGGTGAGAAACAGGCAAATGTGGGTAGACATTTTGGTGTGGGCATGGGGGCAGCCTCGGACCCTCAGTAAGACCAACATCCCAACCTCCACGCATACATAAACCATCCAAAGTGAGTCTAATACCCCTATTCTATCTAATATCTAATCACATTTCTATACTGTGCAGGTATTCTTTCCTTAGTTCATGTTTTTCAGGGGTTATTGGGCAAAAAAAGGGTAAGTTTGAAGAGTCCCCGGACTACATAGTGAATTTCCCATAGGTTCTTAAGCTCCAAGGGTGCATTTTACAAGGGTGCGCGCATGTCTCGGACTAAGGTAACCGCACCCTTGTGGGGCCCACTGTACATGCAGATTGGGACAAGCAAGATGGACAAGGTAGGATACAGTATGTATGAAGCGATGGAGGAAGTGAATGCAGAAAAGGATATAGGAGTAGTGATAGACAATAAGTTAAATTTCTCAGAACATTTAGCGGAAAAGATAAACAAAGCCAATAGAATTGTTGGGCTGATAAGGAGGACATTTGTGTCACTTGACGAAGAAATATTCAGGAATCTCTATACAGCGCTGGTTTAGGCCGCACCTGGAATATGCGAACCAGGTGTGGGCTCCATATATGGTAAAGGATATAGAAGCAGTGGAGAAAGTGCAGAGGAGAGCTAGCAAGCTAGTACCAACGTTGAAGAATGCGGGCTATGAGCAGAGGTTGAGGACACTGGGACTTCCAACACTGGCATATAGGAGAAAGAGAAGAGATATGATAGAGACTTTTAAGATAGTGTCAGGAAAGTATGATGAGGATGTGTGTGAAGGTATCTTCTTGATGCGGGAGGGAACAAGAATGAGAGGACACTCTAGGAAATTTACAAAGAAAGAAATAGGCTTGAAAAGGCAAAGAACTCATTTTGTGATAGAGTGGTAAATGAGTGGAACGCACTGCCCCAGTATGTAGTCGATTCTGAATCAATAAGGAAGTTTGAAAGTAATCTTGATAAAGCATGGGGAAGACAAGATTTGAAGTTTGATTATAAAGCAAAAATACAGAATAGTAAAAATTTTGCGTCTGCTGCCGCCGCCGCCAACACCGTGAACGACCGCAGCAGTGCAAGTACTGGCACTGAGCTGGATACACAAGCCTAGTTTGCCTTTTTCCAGAGGATCTACTGTAAGATACTGTAAGAAACTGTAAGAAACTGTAAGAATTAGGACTGACCTCACCGAAACGGTCAGAGGTCAGAAAAACGGGGGTCTGCAGAGCCCCACACCTGACAGATCCCCATCACACCCAATCTCGTCCATATGCCTATCTAATTTATCTTAAAGCTCCCTATCGTTCTTGATCCCACTATAGCACTTGACAGCCTATTCCACCTATCCACAACTCTGTTACCAAACAAATATTTGCCTATATCTTTCTTGAAACAAAATTATCTAATTTGAACCATTTGTACGAGTTCTTTCGCTATCACTGAGCTTTAGTACATTTTTTCACGTCCCCTTTATTAATCCCACTAACCCACTTGAACACCTCTATCATGTCCCCTCTAACTCTGCATCTCCCTAACGAATGTAAGCCTAATTTCTTCAACCTTTCTTCATACGGAAGATTTCTAATATTATGGATCATTTTTGTCATTCTACGTTGTACTCTCTCCAATGAATCTATGTCCATTCTGTAATAAGGACACCAAAATTGAACCGCATCATATGGGGTCTCACTAATGACAAGTAAAGTTTTAAGATAACATCAGCAGTTCTGTTACTCACACTCCTAGAGATGAACCCGAGAATCCTGTTTGCCTTGTTACGAACGCTTATACACTGTTTTCTAGGCTTCAAATCATTGCTAACAAACACACCTAGATCCTTCTCACAATCCAAGTTTTCTAATTCCATATTAGCTAGTTTATATTTAACATTTGTATGCATCTTCCCTATCTTTAATACCTTGCATTTGTCAATGTTTAATAGACAAATGCAATGTTAAATGTTAAACAATTTACTGACCATTCATGTAAGGTACAGTATCTAGATCCCTTTGGAGGGACTCTATATCTCTATCTGAATCAATTGTTCTCCCCATTTTGGTATCGTCTGCAAATTTACTTATCCTACTAGTTATTTATCATGTTCTCTCCACTAACCAACTACTAGTTATTTATTATGTTCTCTCCACTAACCAACTACTAGTTATTTATTATGTTCTCTCCACTAACCAACTACTAGTTATTATTATGTTCTCCACTAACCAACTACTAGTTATTTATTATGTTCTCTCCACTAACTACTAGTTATTTATTATGTTCTCTCTAACCAACTACTAGTTATTATTATGTTCTCTCCACTAACCAACTACTAGTTATTTATTATGTTCTCTCCACTAACCAACTACTAGTTATTTATTATGTTCTCTCCACTAACCAACTACTAGTTATTTATTATGTTCTCTCCACTAACCACTACTAGTTATTTATTATGTTCTCTCCACTAACCAACTACTAGTTATTTATTATGTTCTCTCCACTAACCAACTTTACTCCTAAACTTATCCTACTAGTTATTTATTTGTTAGTAGTCTTGGCAAATCCAACGTCAAGGCTATTAACCTAATTGCAATGACGACTTGTCTATTTTGACTGCTATGTCGTCATTCCAACCGCGGTTAAAAAGAAAACGTCTAGAGTCTACTCCTTATCATGCTCTAGGAGACGTTGTACATTAACCAAAACTACCACCGAAGGTGAAAAAAGCATAGAAGAGAAGAAAAAGGGGTTTACCTTAGTTACCGCTTAAGGCCCATCCTGTGTTCCGTCATGTGCAGATCCCTGTCGAACGTGCGCATGAGCGACCCTCTCTTGTTATCATTTTTTCACGCGCTCCATTGAATGCAGTCGCTTTTGTTGTGCTCCTTTAATTCACCCTGTTTAGGTTCGTTTCGGCTTATCTGGCCTTCTTTTTTGTTAGACAGATGTTACGTGATCTAGGGCACACGTAAATGGGCTCCTCAGTGTGTTTAATGGAGACGCGTGTGGAAATAGCTACCGAAGGTACGGGGGCGCCTGGCGTTCCTCGTGTGTGTTTTCATTCCTTTCTCTTTTCATATTCTTTTTTCCTGTTAGTCTGGGCATAGTTTAGCTTTTAGCCTTATTTTAGCCTAGCTTGTTTCTCATTCAGGAATTGCTATGCCCCTATGAGTTTTCATATTTTCATAGCCTAGGTGTACAGTTGGTTCACGATCTGAGATTTCGTGGTGGCGGTGCTGTTTGTAGGGTTTGTGTCGGCCGCATTATTAGCGTTATTCCCGAGTCCCCCCTTTCGAGCCTTCACTGTGTCTCAAGGGCCTGGGCGCTTGGTGGTTCGTGTTATCCTGGGGTACCCCACGGGGGCCCCTCCCTCACACCACAGGGTTTTTCGCCCCTGACACATTCTCTCCTCACGGCTAGGCCACCCTTTTTCTCGCCAGTTTCATTTACTGGTTTTTGTGTTCCCTTACTGTTTTCACCTCCATCCTTTCATACCCTTTTGCCCAATCCTGGGGTACCCTACGGGGCCCCTGTTTGTGCCAAACCACCCTTCCTGCCACTTCTCCTCATGGGCTTTGCTCTATCTCTGTGGGTTGGGTGGTTCCTAGGGGATGTGCCTCCTCTCCCCTGGTGTGTCTTCCTTGCCTCTCCCTTGACCGGTTGAGTCAGGATATTATCAAGGAAGACACTGCTCAGCTTGATGGCCATCGTCGCTTGGAGTTCATAAGGAGATGACGCTTTTTTCTGGGCCTCTTTGGTATTTCCTAGACGCTCCTCTCGCTTTTTCGCTTTTTCGGCGCCGGACCATCTCGGCCGGTCCCGCAAATTTGCGGGGTGCTCGATTCGGTCCTCTGGGCCATTTCGGTTCCCCGCAAATTTGCGGAGATCGTTGGGGGGTCCCGCGAAATTGCAGGAGGGTGGTGTCGGTACGGTTATGCCTCCATTGGCCCGCAAATTTGCGGTAATAGTTGGCTTTCACTATTGACTTTTGTTATGTCATCTTGTTGCCTGATACTATATTGGTGTATGCACTTTACTGGTGTTATAGGCCCTGCATGTAAGATGTTGAGTGGTGGTTAACACTTTCTCCATCTTTGCAGGTTCTGCTAGTGCTCTTCCGCCTCGGCCGCCCTCCTCCCCTACCTCTGTGCTCCCAGTTTAGGGTGAGTACGGATACCTGTTTGCATGTGTGTTCCTGTTTCCCCATGCTCCTTCCCTGGTTCTTCTTGGACATTCTCTCCACTTACTCCTTCGACGTGCTGATTATGGTGTGTGTTCTTCTAGTGCAGGTAGGCTGCCTTGCTTTCGCCTTGGTTGTCGCTCCCCGTGCTTGGAGAGCCACAAGTCCTGCTTGCGCCACTCGCTCTGTGTGTCCTCTACGGCCTACCTCCCTGCTCTGTGTGGCACGTGTCTGGCCCTGGTGGTTGTGCTGCTCCATGGCCCTGGTTCCTCGGCGGCGGCTGTGGCCTACTGCTTCCCTTCCGTCGGTGTGGACGATGGTCTCCCGCCACATTAGGACTGTGGGCCACCGTTCCCCGGCCTTTGTTGGCGACCGGATCCGCGTCGCCCTGGGTATCCCTGACCCGACTGACGGCCATTTACCTGGCCCTCTCCCTGCTCGGGCCCTCTCCCCTGGGTCCCGCAGCCGGTCGTCCCATCGTCGGGGGGTTTCCCCGGCTCCGTCCCCGCTCTCGCTCGCCTTGTCGTCCCCCTGATCGCCTTGACGAAGCCCATCGCCCTCGTCATGGTTCTCGCCCTGAGGCCGGGGTTAGCGGCTCTGCCCCTGTGCGCCCTCCCCTGGCCTCTACGGATAGGGGCTCTACTCCCTTCCGCCCGCTTCCCCAGCCCAGACGACTTCCTCTTACGTTGTCCTCTCCGCGCGCGGTTGTTCATGCTGTAGCTGGCCCTCTGCTCCCTCCTCCTACACTGTCCAGGAGGGTCCGCCTGGATGTCGTTGCTTCTCCTACTTCACCTGCTTCAGTGCCTATTCTTACTTCACGGTCTCGTCCCACGGTGGTGGTCCCTCCCTCCTCCGCCTCGGTGTCGGGCCGCCCTGTTATCTCAGCCCCGGGGATCCTTGCTCTGTTTCCCCCCGCGGCTCCTGGCCTCCTTTCACCCGGCCAGCCTTCCCACTCCCGTCGTCCTGCTCCTCCTCATTCTTCTCTTCCTGACCTTCCCTTACCGTCTCGCCAGTGGGGTACCCCTCCTCTTGCCTCGGTGGGGTTTCGCGAGGTTTCGGGGTCCCCTTTCTCAGGAGCTGATGTGTCGCTGGAAGAGGGGAATGGTGCTGTTTCCCCCTCGGCCGTTCGTGATCGGGGACGAGTCCCTCAACGGCGACACAACCGTCGTCGCTCGCCTTCCTTGGGCCGCGACGCTGCTGGTTCGTGTCGTGGGTCTCGCTCCCGCTCCCGCTCGCCCCTGCGGGCCGACCAATCTGGGGGGGGGGGTAGCCTCTCTCGGATCAATTGTCGGCTATGCAGGGCTGGGTTGTGTCACGCTTCGACGGGCGCTTGGAGTCGATGGAAGACTCCCTCTTCTCGCCCTTCTTGGCGGTGCCTCACCCTCAGCACCTCACCCTACCTACCCCTGCTATGGTCCCCCTCCCTTCTGCAGGCCTACGCTCTGGTCAGGCTTCAGCCGCACTGACATCCTTCCGGCTGTTCAGTCCCTGGCTGTGTTGACGGGTCTGTCCTCCTAAGGGACAGGTTTGTGCGACGCCGGTACGCCTGGCTTAGCCGTCATGCTCGGTCACCCTCTCCCATTGGAGGCCTGGTTTGCTGAGGCCTTCGACTTCACACACCGATCCGTCGACGGCTCTCCTTCCGTCCCTCCCCCGGAGTCGTCCCTGATTTTGCCTCCTCTTGTGTCTGTCGGCGGGTTGGAACGGCGCGTTCTGGTCCTGGATGAGCGCGCCCGTTCTTGAACTTTGTTCTATTGCTACCCCGTTCTTCTCTCACCCGGATCAGCCCTCTGTCGCCAAGGTTTTTTCCCTTGCGACGGAGGGTGACGGACTTATTGTCTTGTCTTTAGGTTCCCTCCAGACGTCTGTTCACCACCTGCGGCTTTTCGAGGCGTCTGCGCCAGGCGATCTTCGCGAGGGTTTGGACCGCGTTGAGCGGGTCCACCTTCGGCTCGCGGTGACTTTGGTTCCCGAGCTGAAGGCGGTTTTGTGCGCGGCAACTCGGCACCGCACGACGGTACGGTCTTCGTTCTGCCGGCCGGCCCCCTTGGTTATTCGTCAGGGTTTGTTGTACTCTGCGCTATATACGTCGGGGTTTTTTACGCAGGATGCTTGGGAATGCTCCGCTTCTCTGTCGGCGGCCCCTGCTTCCGCCACACGACGCCGTGCTGTGTCGTTACGGACCCTGCTTACGTCACGCACCGACGCGCTGTGCCGCGCGCGGGGTTTTCTCAGTCCCGTCCTTCTGCCGGTCCTCTTCGGGGTGCTGCTGCAAGTGCTGCCGCCTTGCCCGGGCGCAAGACTGGGACGTTGCTGGCCAGTGCTTCGGTTCCGCCTCGCACTTCTGTTCTTGCCCCTTTCATCCCCTCTGTGTCGGGGCTGGCCGGCCTTCCACTTCCGGCCGCCTTTCGTAGGGTCAGCCCCGCGCCGTTCTTGGGTTGGGGTGGCCCGCCCTTTTCGACGAGGTTGGGGGGGGGCTGGGGTAGAGGAGGTCAACGTGGCGCTCATGCCCGCACGGCCCGTACCGGGGGTCCCTCCACGTCAACACAATGTGTAGTTCTCTGGGTCGGCCTCCTTGTTCTCCTTCTCGCCTGGGCGTACCCGGGCGCTCCCCTCCTCTCGGGTGCTCCCCCGGGTTGTTTTCGCCCTTGCGCCCCTCGGTAGCCGCGAGGGACGTTGGGGGCGGCGGGTTGCGCGGAGGGTTCTCACCTGGAGGTGGACGTCCGGACCCACCACTCCGCTCTTGTCACCGACAACGGGCCATCTCTTCAGAGGGTGGCCCACGTGTTCACTTCCATGCCCGAGCTGGGTAGCGTCGAGGGAGTTGACCGCCGGTCACCCGGTTTTCCTCTCCCCGTGTCTTTCTGGGTTCCGTCGCCGACCTGCGACGCGATGCGACCGGTGGTGGATCTGTGGCCCTCAACGGGCACATCGTGCACACACGGTTTCGGATGCTGCCGATACCCTGGTACGCCTGGCCCTGTGCCCTCTGTTGTGGGTAGTGTCGCTGGCCCTCCAGGATGTGTCTTGGCTCGTTCCTCTCCATCCTCGCTTCCAGCGATTCTTGGCCGTTCGGGACTTCCGATCGTGTGTTTCCTGTTCGACGGCCTTCCCTTCGTCTCCACATCGCGCCGGCAGATCTTCTCCGCACTGGTGGGGCAGGCTCTGGGTCCTCTCCTCAGGAGCGGGCTCCAGCTCCTGTTTTCCTTGGCCGTTTGGTTGGTAGTTTTCCGACGCCCTAGGCCCTGTGCATTGGCGACGCCCTCACAATCGTTCGCGACATCGCACGGTTAGGGTCCCCCTTCGATGTTCCCAAGTCACGCTTGACCCCGTCGCGTGTCGTGCCATGGGTCGGTCTCGCATGGGTTTTGTCCGGCGCTACGGTGACCCGGGGTCTGCCGGCCGCGGTGCACCTTCGGTGGACGGTCCCTCGCCGTGTTGCACTCGGTCTCCCTCCCGGGTGGCTCTGGGACTCGTTCGTGGGTTCGCTGCATTGGGCCGCTCTGCCCCTTCCATTAGGGAGCCTCTGGCTACGCCGCCTCCTCCTCATGGGCCACCGCGGTGTTTCCGTTGCCCCTATGGATCGGCTCCTGCCGCTCCCGCGTACCGTTCGCCGGCGCTTCGGTCGCTGGGTTGCTCGGGGCTCGCTCTTTGCGGCTGTGCCCTGGACCGACCCCCCCGCCGACGGTCTGGGTAACCACAGATACGTCGAGCGAGGTTGGGTGAGGTTCCCAATCGAACCTGGGACGTCCACTTCCCGGCAGATGGGTGGGTCTCCCTCCTCTTACCTGTCTATGCCCTCGGATTGTTGGTTCCTTTGTTCTTCCTGCGGGTCCCCGCGCTGGCCCTTCGGGGTGAGTCGGTGGCCTTCGGGTTGGACACTCAGACAAGCTGTCCCCTGTTTCCTTATGCGGGGGTCCTCCAGGTCGTTGACTCTATTAGGGGTCTCGGTGGAGTTGTTCTTCCTCGCGGACCGACACCCCTTCTCCTTGCATGCCTCCTCCCTGCCCGGGCCTGCCACCCTTTGGGCGGCCGCCCTGTCGAGAGGGCAGGGCGTTCTTGTAGAATGGGCGATGAAACGGACTGTGTTCGCCGACCTCGCGGCTTCCTGAGGGTTTCCGGAGGTCGCCTTGTTCGCATCGGGAGTGCAGCGCCAGGTGCCTCTGGACCTCTCCCTCCGGCCTCGCGCTCCGGGGGGGGTCCGGACGCTTTCATGGTCGCATGGTACTGGTGGCGGTCGATATGCATTTATCGGCGACCAGACGCGCAGTAGATGTGCGCGGTCTTCGCGAAGGTGGGGCTGTACCACGGCTGCGTCTGGCTCCTCGCGCCTCTGTGGCCGGCACGGACTTGGTCCGCCCGGTTGCCGCGGTGGTGCCCGGGTCCGGTCCCTCTACCTGTCTCCGGCTTCCACTTGGGCTTGGGTTGGGGTCCTGCGGACCTCTTTGGCCTTCGCATCGTGCTTGTTCATGAGGCACGGTGGCTCCCGGTCCCCTGGCCGGGCCCTGACTGACTTCCTGCAGCGTTCCTGGCCGTCTTCTCCTTGGGGGCCTTACGGGTCCCGCTGGAGGTTTTTTACTAGGTGGCTACAGGCCACTCGCCTGCCAGTTGGCTCTCCTTCCCTCGTCCTACGCTCCTTGTTTCACCTCTTCCGTACACGTCGCTTTTCAAGTCGACGCTATACGTACCCACTTGTCTGCCGTCCGGGGGGTTCTTTGGGTCCGTCGCTGGGCTGGGCGTTCCGCCACAGGTGCTGGATTCCTTCCTGACGGCTGCCTTCCGGGATTGACCGCCTCCGCGCCAGGTCTCTCCGCTGTGGGATCTGGGGCGGGCTCTGGTCCTTCTGGCTTCCCCCGTATACAAGGGCCGCTACGCCGGTTCCGTTGCTCGGGCGTCCACTCTTCCTTGTCGCTCTGGCCATGGGGATCGGGTGTCTGCACGAGCAGCATTGTCACGGCCCCGGGACTGCGTCGATTCTCCCCGTCCTTGCATGGCGTCTCGTTCGCCTCCTCCCCACCTTTTGTTACCACGCATGGGAGGGAGGCCCCCGTTTTCCAGCCTTTCGCCGTCCAGGCTTTACGGCGTGGGCATCCTCGCCATGTGTTGTGCCCGGTGTCAGCCTTGCACTCCTCTGTTGCGTCTGTGGCGCCGCCTTCGGGTACTGCTGTGTGGGTGTCTCCTCGGACAGGTGGGAAGCTCTAGCAGGTGCAGCTGGGCCGCCACGTTTGTCGGACCGTTCGTGCCCGTCACCCTGTTTGTAGGGGTTCTGCGCGCGATGTCAGATCCTTTGCTGCCTCCTTCCGGTTCCTGCCACGTCGATCCTTCCCTGCCTTCGCCTCCGGGTTTTGTGGTCTTCTATCAATTCCTTCATCTCCTCCTACCTCTCCGTGTCCAGTGTCCGACCCCCTCGGCCGGTGATTGCTCTCGGGGGTCGTGTTTCCTGGTGCTTTGGCGAAGATCCCTGGTCTTCCCCCCTTGTCCCTCGTTCTTTTCCTTTGTTTTATTTGACAAAGGGGGGGGGGGGGGGGGGGGGCGTATGGGTTTGCAACACTGGATTGCAAGTTTGGGATTATGTATTGTTCCAGTACATAAGTGTTTTTGCCACATTGAAAATTGTGTTTTGTTCTTGTGTTCAGTGTTTTTGTTGGTTTTTGAAGAAAAGGGATTTTGGGTACAGTACCTATTTGGTTTCAGACAAGTCTATGTTTTTGCATTACTATGAATGACGGGCATGTGTTAAAACTGGTCTTTTTAGCTACTCCTCAGTTTTTCACTCTTTTATTAAACTCTCTTGTTTATTGTGTCGGTGTCATTCGTAATTTTGTTTTATGCATTGGTTTTTTTTGGTAGGTTGGGCTTGGATGTCCTCCTCCTATTTGTTATGCAGCCTTGACGTTGGATTTGCCAAGACTACTAACAAATTGGGAGGTTTGACGTACCTCCCAACCTACCAAATAGGAAAACCTAATATTTGGTAGTAGCCTTGGAAAATCCAACGTACATAATACCCTCCCTCACGCCGGACCCCTGCCCGTCCGCGTTCTTCTGCTGACGTGAGATGTGATAACAAGAGAGGGTCGCTCATGCGCACGTTCGACAGGGATCTGCACATGCCCGAACACAGCATCGGCCTTAAGCGGTAACTAAGGTAAACCGCTTTTTCTTCTCTTCTATGCTTTTTTCACCTTCGGTGGTAGTTTTGGTTAATGTACAACGTCTCCTAGAGCATGATAAGGAGTAGACTCTAGACGTTTTCTTTTTAACCGCGGTTGGAATGACGACATAGCAGTCAAAATAGACAAGTCGTCATTGCAACTAGGTTAATAGCCTTGACGTTGGATTTTCCAAGACTACTACCAAATAGTAGGTTTTCCTACTATTTGGTAGGTTGGGAGGTACGTC